>DWPT01005484.1:0-12195 GCA_018251895.1 Agathymus mariae mariae
AAATATATACCGTTCAATCAATCCCCGTTCAAATTGGAATAGGTATTCGTAAAGTCTAGCGAAGATTAATAACGCTATTAAACTTGTTTAACTTATCACAAGATAGCGGTATAGGTCTACATAAATAAAATAGTAGAATAAATATTATACGTGCTTAACATAAGAATAAAAAAGAGACTATATTAGATTTGTTTATTTATTTTACATGTAGTTTTTTTGTTTACACAAAACTAAACTATCACTTGGCGCGTATCTTTGTAATCAACTGTCTATCTTTGTAATCAATCATATTTGTAATCAACTTCGATTGAATTTTATCAGTATAGCGATCTTTCGTTTTAACACATTTTTCTTCTACTACACTATAGTTTCAATACTACAGTTGCACGACTATAGTTACCAGATTACATAATATGACGCGACACTTGGGTTTACCACTAAGAGATAAGAGAATCAACTTGAATTTCCTATGTTCGAAACGGTTTAGTTAATCAAATATAAAATTGATTTTTAGACGGTAAACCGATAGAATTATACAATTCACGGCAGTATGTAATATACCCAACATATTAAATAGCGTTATCTTATGTAAAGATCGTAATACTACAAATAATACACTTCGATATGTATTATATATGGTTCTATATAACTAAGAAATCATCAATAACCAAGACTCGAGAAAAGTAATAAAATTTAAACTTATCGCTTTCTGTATGTGACCGATATATGACAAAAACTATTATTACGGCGCTTATTATCGCTATAGAACCCAAAACATGTTTACATTTTTTATCTATGCGTTTGTTCGCGCTAATCGCGTAATACACAGGCGCACACACACTCACTAATACACGTGGACTGTTTGGACCAGACAAAGAAGTAATATGCAATATAGATACTATATTCACTATACTACATATTTTCTCTCGGCTCGGCTCAAATTAACGTAGGGGCACATAAGTACACATATTATATAGAAAGCTTAGTAGACAGCAGTGCACGACAGCATCCTGTAGATGTATTGTTTCCTATATCTATGTCCCTTTTTAGAGTAACCTTTTCGTTTTATTGTGTTTCAAATTACAACGGTGCTAAAAAATCTCAATTCAATAAAATCTTTCATATTAGACAATTTCAAGTAATCGATAAAACGATATAATCATGGTCACTAGGTCTCGCTGCATCTTAATATACGTATCTAAGTAGATAAGTCATAGTGTATGAATAAGTATATTTGCAATATACGTATATATATCAGACAATATGCATCAATTTATAGGCCAAAGATGTTTCCGCTACGATAAAAACGACCGCTCCTCATGATAAACTTCGTCTTGTATTGACGAAAGTATATTATATTTATTACCACGCACTTATGTCGAGTCTGATTTTGGCGTAGGTAACGACTTTAGTGAAAATGTCAGTGGAAGTTACAAACCCGCCCGGGGGAAACGTGACTCACGTACTAATTCCATATAACGCATCAGGTATTCAGGTTATAAGTCTAGTTTATCAAACTGTCGGTTCTCTCATGTTTCATGTCAAGTGTCTCAACAAATTGACCTGACTGAACCGATGTTACAATAATCTGCTCAGTATATTATACAGATTATGGAATAGAACTTCAATTTTTTATTTTTTACGAAATCAAGTGGAGAATGTTTTTATTCCGGGATAACTCTTCGCTTAAGAACCTTAAAAGGGTTTTACTATATTGATATTGATATTACTAGCTTCGATCCATTAGTGTCAAGGCTCGTAATGACTGAGAATATGAGCATACTTCGCGCTTGGACTGTGCAAGTGTGGATTAGTTAAGGGGGTAGTAATCGGCCCAAGTATCAGGGATTTAACATTGTTTAATTAATGCTATATATAGTTAAACCACGGAAGGCTTAACGCGCAGGGATGTACGGAAGTACTTGTGAAATCTACCAATCAGCATTCACCCATCCAACTACCGATTATCGATTAATTAATATCGACAAAAGCCATCGAACTTTAAGAGCTTTAAAAGTACTATGTTAAAGATAATAATATTTATCATTTGATATATATTATGAGCAGGTTTTACACACCTTTCGTGATCACTTTCACAAATCCTGCTATTAATAGTCACGGAAGGTATGGTCAGAAACTACCAAGGATATTTTTTATTAATAGTTATTTAGTCTGACTATCGTAGAGTTCTTTTATTAAATACAATTATATTAGATGGATTTAAAAAAAAAACAAATTAATAAATTTCCTTATAAGCAATAAATCTATTGACACAGTATGAATACAAAAACATATAAAGTGTAAAGAAAAAGACATTTCACGGCCTTAAGGATCGAGACAGGTTGTCTTCACGGGATATCTCCAATTCTCTCAGTGCAGATAGAATAAAGAATGCTTGGTATTTCGCTGTATGACAATGTGGACACCTTCGTTTCATTCATCCATGTTTATGTAGTTTATAACATATATATCACACACACACTCACTTACACTTATGTATTATATTATGTTTATATTTTATATACATTACACGTAACATACATATTACACACATACATATAGTAACACTAACACATACGCGGACTCGCCGAATTCTGCCGACGCCAACAGCAACTAGGCGGCCGCGCGGCGGTTTCATTGCTCTCCGCGCTTCACACCCTGCTAATGTGTTAAACGGGCGCGCGCGCTGCTCCAGTTCGCGCTTGCCAGCAGACAGTTGGCTTTCTTTCATCCCGCGCAATACCCATGTCACTTGATCGCTCAAGTTCAGTACGCACTAGTACATTCGCTGTGCCTAACTATTGTTTGCTTGTGTTTTAATGTTAAGACTGTTTCCTGTGCTTTCGATGTTCTATCACTCTCTTTCCCTCAAGTTTTTTTTCTTGTATTGTGTGTTGTGTTGTATAAACTGTTATTGTGCTTGTGGAATAAACTGTTTATGTCCGGACTTTTATAGTTTCTTTGTGTCGCGCTCCCAGCACCGACTACACTCCTGACCTAGCTCACACACACCTACACTATGCCACCCACACCTTTACCACCACACCTCCATACCATAACAATATTAATTATGAAGAAATCTATAGATGAGAAAATATTAATAATATAGCTAGAGTTAGCCAGTTTAAGTGTAGACAGGGGCACGTCGTTCAAAGCATTGATTATCGACGTGGAAGAAAAATCTTCAAATAATAACTACGCCTCTGTAATTCGAGTTCTGTTCATCCTATACAATCATTTAAAAGAACATTTAAAATCGTCAGCTTTGTTAAACTCTGAAGTGTAGAGGAAACAAATGCATTGAAATAATTTTATGACTCACCGTTATTATAATTCCTATGTACAGAATAATAATATAATATAATGTAAAAATCAACTCACAATTAACGGCTTCCCTGGCTAAAAGCAGTTCCTTTTCCAGTAGCTGAGGGTCTAGAGGCGGTCCATCTGTGACATCGTTCTGAGCACGATTCACTAGTTCATTGCCGGCCTCCCCACGCTCTGCTGCGGCCACTAAAAGTCTCCGTACTCGAGTTAACTCCGCCTGTTACAAATAAAAATTGGACTTATAATTAAATAAGTAAATAAACGTTTACACAGTCGCATCACCGAACTAGGATTAGTTGTGTTGCGAGTGGCATGGACATACATACACAAATATTTTATTACAAACAACCCTGACCCGAGAATAAACATTTATCTGTCACATAAATGTCTGCCTCGGTCGGGATTCGAACTCGGCACCTCTAGCTCGGCTGGCAGAGTCCCTGTAGCTCGGGACCAGAATACGAGCTATGGTATCCCCTGCCTGCCGTAAAAGGCGGCTAAATGGGGACTTCACGGGTTGCGGCCGGTAAGAGTGGGAGCTCAAACCGCCCGGCTAGTGACCCCGCGAAAGAAGGACGGCGATATTTGTGGCCGCGTACTATCGATAAAATTGGATGGTGCGGGACGGGATATATTGTCTCTCCGGGGCTGCGCCCGACAGGGGCACCGCGCTCAGAAGACCGTTAAAAATCCCACATAACCCGGCGTCACTTTCACTACACCGAATACCCTTTGAAGGTTTCCCCCTCGAAGACAAAAAAAAGGTAGGGTCACTACCAACTGGGCTGTGGGGTCGTTAAATTAAAAGCTAACTAAGCTTTGCTGTCTATGCCCTGGCATATGACGTGAAAAGTAATCAAGAATAAACATTTTTCTCACAAAATCGGGTAAATACATACCAATCTTGACAGGTCTCTCAATCGGTAAGAACAGGTTTGATCAATAACTGTATAATAAATTTGAGAAACAATTTAATTTCAGTTCATTGATCTTAGTTCACTTTCATTACCCTATGCCGCCGTAGACGTGTAGAAATCAATTACATCACTTTTAAGCGTATATGTAAGTTGAGGTATATAGGTACTTCATTATATAGTACCCTTAGTGTATTCGATTTGCCAACGAACATAATTTTTTAAGTCACCCATTTTGTTTCTACATATTTATTTTATCACAAATTCAACAAGGTAACCTCAAACACTACGAAAATGGTGTTTGTAAAATAAGCCTAGTTTTCCGCAAAGTAGTCGCAGAGTACGTGAGTGGAGTCCGTACTGTGTCGTTACACGTGAAAGTAAATAGTTTGTCATCGCTAGAGTGGAGTAAAAATAGTCCGTAAATTGAAGTGGATGGCATACACGGGATTCCTTCCATTTGCCGCCTGTACCCACTACTTCGCCGGCGAAAAGTGATATAAGAGTGTTGCTAAGTTTGAAAGAAGATTTCCAGCCGAAACTAAGCTGTTTTCGTGTAAAATCAACGAAACTTTGCAAGAAACGCTCAGGAAGGTTTGTCGTGTTTGAAAGAAAATTTTTTGTAGAACTACCAAAACTTGAATCAAATGACTTATGCTTTAACTTAAACAACTTATGTTCCGTCCTAATAGATGGAAAAATGTTTCTACGATAAGCAACACGTCTTACGCAAGCATAAAAAAAATTATACAATATGCTTATCATAATCAGAGTTTAAACACCATGATCCATATATGTACATATATACAGAGTATCGGAAGATGAAACATCCCAAGATCCTTTGTAGAGCTTGCTGGTCTGTAGTTGTACTACATAGTTCAATTCCGATGGTGCTTGTATATTGTCGTAGAGTTCTGTACCAAGCTGGCTATCTTCTATTTAGAATCAACCTTAAAATGTTTTTCACGTGACTGTATTGTATTGCAGAGTCAGTTAAAGACCGAGTATCTCGCTCACTCTCTGATTGGCAACGCCTCATTGAGGGCTTCGGTGTCAAGAATATCCAAGGTGAAAACAATTACCGTATATTTACTGCATCTGTTTATTTGCGACGTCATAGCCAATGATCCTTACATATAAGACGTTTACACTTTAACCTGGGGATCAGCAAAATTTTTGTAGAAATTATAATTTATATCGGTCCTTTTTAAGGTTGGATATGTTTATCAAGGTACAATAGTGATCACCAATTAGTAAATAACTCTCTCTTTTTCTCTAGGATTTTTAACCGTGTTATTTGAGGAATGAAGCTTTCGCATAGGATTCTTTCCATAGAAAGTTATATTTGACTTTGTAACAACCAATATAATACGAAAGGTAATGTAGCATGATGGTAACTGATATCAGTCAGCAAACGAGCAGAGCGCCAAGACAGCCGCTACCCCGATCATAAAAGTCGGTCCGACCCGAGGTCATACATTATTTATGATGTCTCATTTGCTATTTACTATTAATATCACCTATCTTGTGTGTACAGTAAAATATATATTCTAATATTACTTTGCTATAACCATGCCAATCGCATCATCGATTATGCTGGTAACTGTGTACGCGTTTTTTTTTATTACGGCATAACAAATATTTACATGTTAAGAATATGGACGTCTGAAAATGGGTCTAATATTAAATTGAAAGATTCTGCGTTTCAAAATTATACAGACATACACGATTTTTTAGATGCGTCCATGTAATTCGGTGGCAATATCGTTATAAAAAATAAAAATAGTGAATACCTGTTACGTTTAACATTCGCGATGACGTAAGTTTCAAATCATGTAGAAAATTACTATACATACCAACATACACCTAAAAAAACACATACGAGATAAGATACAGTTTATTAAAAAGTAAATATCTGACCTGCAGTCGTTCGTTTTCGAGCCGGAGACGGCGGGCCAGCTGTGCCGCGGTGAGCAGGCCAGGCGAGGCAGGCACGTCCTCCTGGCGAGAGCGATCAGACCGCCCGCTTGGGGACGCCGCCTCTGTGTACACATGTTTCACGTCACGATATCTCTTTGTAATTCAGGGTTGCATCCGATCATTATTTTTGGATACACTCAATTTGTATTCCTTATTGTAATACAATAAACATCTTAATTGTAGTAACAGGATGCTAGATTTAATTATTTGTAGTAGCCATATCGATGTTCATAAATGTCTCGATCCGTTCATTATAGAAGACCCTTGCCACGTTGCGTTTTATATTTCTGTTGACCTTTTCCAGTAATATACGTAAACAGTGCATCCGAGAAACACATAGCCCCTAGCGGATTGATTTGTGATGAGCTTAACTCTACAGATTCCGTACGTGGGCATGAAATGATTTCGGTAGAGGATACTATTACTTTCGTTTATGAAATATTAACTATACTACTACGGGATAAGTAGTTCCCGAGTAAACTATATAAATTCAGTAGTATTATATAAATCCTGCAGAGTATAAAAGCCCCCTGAAAAAAATGGTGAAAGAAAAATTCAAATATTAATCAAAATTTAACAATTAAGGCAACCTGCCGGATGTAAATTCTTTTATTTTATGAGCGTGCTAAAACTCTTGAGAAGTCCATGTTTGATGAATACATAAGTATGGCAGAATAAAAAACCAGGCCCTCTCTGAAATCCTTTTGGTCTTGGTGTGACGTGTAAAACAAAAACATATCAGGGAAAGGCGAAATCGTTTGAAATGGTTAATAACTTTTTGAAGTTATACTTTTCGGCGTTAGGGAAAAAATGCTGGGAGTGAATTTTCAAATGCGCGAGCACTGCGTTACGTTTTTTAACAGGATGAAGTTGGTCGATAAACCTACCTTTTGTATAGTGTGAAGTGATATTTGTATGTAAAACATATTTATGTGTTTTCAGTTATTACATACGGTAGTAATTGTGATTAAATAACTGTTTTATTATCTTAAAAACCGGCTACATTTACGATTGACAGGTGAAAGATATGATCAGTGTTGCCAGATGTGGGAGTTCAAATAAACCTGTTTTTTTTGATTTCCCTTTATAATCAGGAAACTGTAAAGCATAATGCTTTTGAATTATTCAAGTATGTATGTCATTATCATAACGCGTTCTAATAGAATATGATATTAATTATTTGGGACGTTCAAAGATTTATTTTCTATTTTAAGATCTATTTTGAGTTTTTATTATTTTAGTTTTGAATTTTATGAAACACTAATATTAATTAAATGTCGAATTAAACTGATGTCCGACATTAATTTCTACCTGCAAAGAGTGTTAAGTAAAATTAAACTACGTGTCTTTAGCTTACTATCGTATATAATCGTATATAATATATCGTATATAATAAGTATAATTTATTAATCCGTGAAATATTGTTAATGGCTTGGAATGAAAAACGTTTAATTGAAAAATAAATGGTGAACAAAATGGACCTTTTTGAACAGAGTTACAAAGAAAATGAATAGGTTCGCAAATTTATTACTAGCTAAATTTCTTGTAGATTACAATACATTGATATAATAAATCTTCTAGTTAGAGAAAAATTTGTTAGGTACACGCCATGACAGACACAGATTTTATCCTTACCAACGATCACATTAATGTCTCTTTGAGTCTACGCCGTCGCTGAGAGAAAAATAAATGAAGCGATTCCAGTAATTGTACTTCATTTATTCTGTACGCTCTGAGTTAATATACAGAGAATATTTATTCAAGACGTGCTCATTTTTATTACGTACCTTTGTAAGTATCATATCTCTATTTAATGAAATGAAACTAGCATAACATTCTTAACTAAAAGGAGCTTATTTTTGTAATAAATGTGTGCTTTACAATGAATTTTAAATTTTAATCTACAGCTCAAATAAGAGAGTACAGTATTCACATCCATTTTCTGTTAATTAAAAGTATTCCAATGAATAAGATTATCTACTATAAAATCCAACTATCAATTTATGGAAACGCATTCACGAAGCTCATTACCAGAACAGCCTCATTAGCGAGCTTAGAATGTACTCGTAGAAAGTTTTAATGAAATCGATACAGTCAGGGAAAGAAAAATGTTTAAAAAAAATTACCGTACCTGACCATTAGATGCGACAAACAAAGGACCAAACACATTTATAGTCTCGTTTAAATAATAAGGGAAATAAAACTTTGGTCTTCTTATATTTATGTTCTGAATTATAATTTTCTGTCACACAATTTTATGTTGTATTCAGACGTCCTAATTGCATTGGTATGATATGCATTACACATCGAATTATAATCATATTTCTATAAAAAAAAAATACGGAAATAATATTCCTTTCACATAAACAATGTCAATTCACTATTTAATAAGTGAATTTACATACGAGTATGTTATCTTAAAATTTTGGAAAAGAAATGAAAAAATAGTAGATAGTAGCTTATAATTATAAAGCCTAACTACATAGACCCGCTAGTAATCAGTCAACACAAATACAAGACTATAAAATTAAAGAAGTTGAAGTTTTAAGTTGGCAGCGTTTACTTGCGCAAATGAGCTCGGTTCTTAAGGGAACTTACATATTGCAGGCATATCATAGCACTGTGCAAATTGCAAAACTCATTGTTCATGCAGCGTAGCTCGTTGGTCTACATTATTAATATTTCTCATTAATTTGCCTTTTTCATCGTATTTTAGCTGTCGTCATTTCTATGGGTGCCACGGCGTATAGGGTTACGAGGTAGTAAGACCGATTACTATGAAAATTTAATATTATAGATACACTAAATATTTATATTTGTCAGTTCAGCCCGATAAAATCATTAAAATAAAATCTTTAATAGTTATGATTTCATTTATTTAATGTAAGCTTATAGATTAAAATATCTAAGCTAAAGTAAACGTCTTTTGCTAAAAGTTCTCGCTAGAAGTTTGTCAATTATTTTAACACTGGCGATTAATAACCTTTCATGACAGTTTTTTCCGTTTCAACAATTTTATACAAGAGAAAGTGATGTATAATAAACTTCCTTTTTTTGCTGCACCTAGTCTAGAGACAGAGTAAGAATAGTTATGCGATTTTTGAGTTATTTTATAAATATTCTGAAAAAGATAAAATAATGTTTGAATGAATTTATTTTTGCCATTTATAATTCCTAATATAATTCCTAAGAGGTGGTCGTTTTAAATTGTGTTTTGTTAATTTAGATAAATAGGCGATAATTACTTGGCTTTATCGTCTTCTTTGCTATAATTACATATTATTCTATGATCAAACAGCCGAAAAAGTAGTAATTGTCACTAAGTAATTAATATACATGTACAATGTACACACATACATAATATACTCGTATATCCGGTTAAAGGTTACCTAATTATGGTTCGAAAATTTGAGATTTAAGCTAACACAAATCGATTCGTATGTCTATTAATTTATCATATCTATATCATTAATATTATCGTAAGTCTATTTGTCACCCACAATTTTTTCCGCGTTTTGGACTGCAAACTATAAAATTTCGTAAACCTATATTCGGTGACCTGATGGCAGGCATATACAGTAAGCTAACAAATTTTAATTTCACGAGAATGTTATTTTTTTAAAGGAACACAGATACGAAAACCGTGCCTAAAATTTACACATACATTTACCATATTCCACTCGCTTTTTTATACTTTGCATTACTTACAAAATCCACCTAATTTTTTTACTTAGCATATGTCAATGCTTGACTTACTTACTTTGCGATATACATTTTATATGAGAGGCAAGGCTTAGGGCAAAAATATTATTTACTTGATTCTTTCCTGTATAAAAGAGTCTGATTTGAGGTAACACAATAACTCTATGATTTTGTAGGGCTTATCAAAACCGTTTACTTGACAAGTATAATATTTTATGCTTAACAAAATGTTTGTGATGCAATAAATATATTAAAACATATTAATAGTAAGGTTTAGTTGAGCTTGTATTACTAGTAAACATTAATTATTTTATTTAAGGAGGAAGAATTGGAGATCGATACCAAAAAATTTACATATTATCTTTTTCATTGTTCTCATATACTAGCATTCGGTAACCAGATAAATTTAATATATAGTTATCTTACCTCCATCAAGTGTAGCAGTGATATCGGCTCTTGGTTCAGGTCCATCACTACTCCTGCCCGGAGAAGTAGCATCTGGAAGAGGCACCTCCTCTTCTGAACTATCTGCCGGATCGAGAACGTTCCGTTCACTCGTGTTACTGTTACCCCCAATTTCTGCATAAGTACCGCTGTCACTCCCATTCTGAGTAGACCATTTCAGCGGAGATTCAATCTTGCCGTTCGCTTGGTTTTCTTTATTGTCATCGTCTGCTGAATAATAAAATTAATAAATGTTGGAATCAAAAGATTCTAAAATAAATTTCTTGTAGCAATAATGAATTCCTTTCATTCATTAGCGATACCAACCTATAAAAGGATTATCTTTTCCATTTCTAATAGACAATCGCGTCCTATTCAATGTTCCGTCTTTGTCCCCGTTTAGTGAGCCATTGCGCGGTTTGTCGAGAGTGCTAATGAGTAGCCGTCGTTCTGGAGGGATGGGCCGTGGGTCCACGTCGGGTCTCTCAAGAGCGGAGCTGGCTGGCGTGATAAGAGGATCAGCAGGCTCCGGCTCGGAATCCACTTCCACCCGAGCTCCTACTGACACCTGTTCGTCCACCATCTTACGAAGTTTCGCCTAGTGGTAAAGATAATAAGGAAATTAAAATGTCTTAATTAAGTAAAACTATTTCATTAAACAAAAATCAATAGTATAAAATCATTTTTTAAATAGGCTTTCATTTAAATTCTTTAAAAAGAAAAAAATAACTTTTAATTTAATTAATTTAGTTTTAATTAAACCCATCAATTTACTTACATACAACACAATAATATTTATGATATAAATTTAATTTAAAATTTATTTTCTTCTTTTTAGCGCATTCAATAAAGGCTTGTTGAAAGAAATTCATTTTTTCGGGTTAAACCTTACTCGGCTGGCTTTTGTTTGCCAAGACAAAATTAATGAGCCCAAACTCGATGGCTTTATCTTGTATAGTTTAGGAGTTCCTATGTCCACCTTCCGACATCATCATCAAACGAACTACTTAGTACATTATTATTGTATTGTCACGAGAACGAAACGTGTATGCCAAAATTTCAGCTCAGTCCATCGGGCGCGGGGAAGTGGGTCAAATTTAACTTGCAACATAATTACACACACCGGAAAAGGTAAAACTAAATAAAAGCCTGAAAAAAAAAACCAGTTTCAATATAATACTCATATTTCTTCACTCGAAAATGTTTTTATTTTCTCAAGAAGTTTATACTTTTTTTATTTATATAAAGATACGAGTATATCTAACTACAGTTTGTATAAAATTTCTTAGCAATTTAATATCAGTTCTTGCATTGACATTGATGTATGTTATTTTTTCACTTCTTATTATCTCGAACTTATCTCGGTTTTTGTTGTGTAAATACGAACTCTAGCAATTACTTCACTGATAACAGAAAAACTATTTGTCTTTATATTTTTTGTTGTTGTTTTAAAAGTTGATATAGGTCAGTCAAATATTCAATATGCGAATTTGGAGACCATTTCCCTTGTATGCGAAGTTAAACCTTAGACTACTGTCTGGGATCATACTATGGCAATCAAAAGATGTAATTAAATTCATTTCTTACAAATTTGATTTCGATAACTTGATAGTAAAAATCAGAACTGGCGAACTTAAAACTTTTAAAGCGAATTTTTTTTTTTTTCATAGAATAAGTTAATACTTGACAACAATCCCACCTGATGGCAAGTGGTGATGAAGTCATAAGATGGTGAACGCATTAACTTATACGAGCCTATTCACTCTCCTCTTAAAGACTCCTACATTGAAAGAGGGCGGGAACACTGACGCGGGCAAGTTATTCCAGT
>DWPT01005485.1:0-12194 GCA_018251895.1 Agathymus mariae mariae
TAAATACACTTATGCAGGTAATTTTTTGCTTCTACTACCGTTTCGGAAAGGTGCTTTAACATCGAGGAGAAGAAACGGCGAATGAAACTCCGCAGCACATACATATTTTAAACAACTCATGGTAATTACATAAATTAAAACTTGTGCGGAACTGGTTACGACACTATTATTTCCAGGTATCCTTGTCATTAATATATTTATCTATATTACAATTTCTTTTGCCTATAAGCTGTATTTTAATGCGTCGCTTAAAAGTTCCAACGGGCAATTCACGTATCAACTCAGGAACCTTATTGTAAAACCTCCAAGCCTCATAAAAGAACACTGAATTTAATATTAAGTCAAATACACGAGTGTTTGTGTATGTGAACTGTGAAAACTACAATTTATATTTGACAACGGTGGACCTGAGATTGCTTTTTAATTGCAATTTTCTGTGAGAGGATGAGATAGATTACGTTTTTACGCTAAAAAGTGGATTCTTTCTTTATTTCTAAAACTATAAAATCTTACCAGTCAAGTCTAATAACCGTAGTTTCTGCAGATATCGTAATGCCCTGCTCGGTACAGAGGTCAGTTTGTCATAGCGGAGCTCCAATTCCCAGAGGGTGTTGTCGAGGCCATAGAATGCTTCTTCGTGTATACTCTCCAGAGGATTGTGGTTTATCGCCAGCCGGTAGAGACCTAGAAACAATAATGGCAGAAGCTGAAATAATTCTTATTTATTAAATTGTTATTAAAATAATCAACATGTTTCAGGTGTAATGTTGGAAATGTATATTTTACAACCAATATCTTTCTATGTACTTATAAGGATTGTTGGTCATTAAACCAACAACTGCGCTTCAGGACCAACAAAAGCAGAGACAACGAGTTAAATTTCCAGTTAGTGTAGACATTTGTGTGACTGATAAAATATCGCGTGTGTTTGTAGTGTCTGTTTGTGTTTGCTTGTTTGTTTGTGGCAGCAAGGAATGAATGAGCCTTTTTTTTAAGTACAGTGAACTAAAATTTATGTGGAATTTCTTTGTGAAACAGTAAGAAATAGAAGGTTTGTGAAAATTTTATAACGGTATGACGTGAGTGAAGTATTATAAGAGGAACGTTACGTGGAGATGATGTATTACAGTGCCTGAGAGCAGCACTATTAAAAAAATAGTCCTAGATGACAAGTGGTATCCGTGATAAGATTTCTTACTGTAATTGTATATTAGTTTCGATTTCATGGCATGCTGGGAGGATTGATCGAGAATCCCAATAAGTAATATAGAGCACGAAATACTTGAAACCAGATTTATTTACCTGTCGCTTGAAAGAATTGTGGTTCGAGGTCCCTGATCTTATTGTCGGTGAGCTGCAGCATGAAGACCTTGGAGCTGTTTACGGTAGCTGGTACCCTGAGTATTGGCACGTGGTTGCAGGTCACGATGCCTAAGTCTCCAGCTGGCTTCGAGCACGTACATAATGCTTGGAACAAACACGGTGGATGCCCGGTGTCGACGTGGAGCTGTAAACAAAATGGTAATTAGTTACCGGTTACACAACGCAATTGGCATGCTCTGTATTCATTATTAACTGTATCTTTATTATCTAGTAATATAGATGTAACAAACATGTTTTGTGCCTAACGATATTTCTAGGTTATCAATTTTGGATGTAACTTGAGATTGCTGGCCAGATTTTTATATATAAAAAAATGGTAAAATCTCAATATTAGCGATAAATAATTCAAAACGTTATATCATATGTACTTTTTTATACATTAACCACAGGAAAACAGGTTTTCTTTATGATTTCTAGAGGTACTGTTGTGTCCGATTCGCTATTGGCACTTTTTTTACTATTTGAATAAAATTTACCATACCTATTATAAATATAAATTTTCTAAAAGAAATTTCTTGAACAATTGTAAAAACCGCATCGAACTGTATGGCGAAGTTGAAACAGTATGCACTGTGTGCAAGATGGGTTGGAATGCATGCAACTGAAAACTTGAACTCTTTAGTTCATGACGCCCCGCCGGTTTCACGACTCCCCGCTAGGTTCACGGTGCCCCGCTTTGTTCACGACGACCTACTAGGTTCTGACGCCCCACTGGCTCCATGACACCCCACTGGGTTTACGACTGACGCCCCGTCAGAGTTATTTAAGTGCGAGACTTTAATTTTATTTTCATTCGATTAACTCAAATTGTAAAGAATGTTGCATTCATTATAGATTGGAATAATACCTTTTTTTTATATTTTATATAGTATTATATGTTCGAATAAAACTGAGCTGGATCTAATTTTACCTCCATAAGGCTGATAAGATATTAACTTGTTATGACAGAACATAAATAATCATATCAGCAAATCCGAATGCGCTGGCCAAATACTAGGCAATCGAAAATGGCTGACGAATGAAAAAGTTGTAATAGCATCTACTAAGTAACGTTACATGCAATACCAATGGATTATTTCATGAAAAACAGTTACTAAACGAAAGACGAACTTTACTTGAGATTGATATCTCAGTTTCTGAAACTAAGTGTAGATATAATCTATATATAACTATCTAGCGATAATTGAGATGAGAAGATGCGTATTTTCGACGCTTTTCAGAACAGTTTAATTTTAGGCTTAATTGAAAAAGGTTTACCATTTTAACTCTTTAATGTTTATCATATAACGCAATTTAAATATGGTAGGGTTGTTTAAGAACGCCCAATTGCCACTGTTGTAAAATAATTGATTCAGTAATGTATAAGTTGTTGCAAACATAGTTAACGTAAGTACTCACAATGACCTTTTATTATGAGGATTCTGATTTATTACGGTAATCAAGCTTAGGATCACAATTATCGACTCAGACTTCACATGCTACGATGTTTTATCTCTTTGATAATCAAACATTATAATTCAATTTCAAAATGGTATGAATAATGGAATACGCTATACAACACAATAATGAAATACATGTTTGATACCAGATTGCTACTATTGCGAATGAGTAAATGTAAGTACTCACAAACTTATGAGGAATTACAATAATAATGATAATCAAGCTTTTAACTGAACAACAACGAACTCTAACTATTCGTACCTTAAAACACTTTTCATTAATCTGAGAACAGAAAAAGTTATAAATATCGCTTGATCTATATTTTATAATAACAAAATTACAAGTAAAGGATTAAAGACATCTTTCTGACCACGGAAAGAATCTTTCTACCCCCGGAAAGACGGTGCTAGTGTTGTGTACAAAGTAAAGTGACCTGACCTTCAAAGTGCTTTTGGGAGGCGCTCAGTAGAAAGTGTACTCAAGCGTTCATAAGTGATCTCAGGGATTCATGATCTTCCACTGAAAAGCCCGGTAATCCTTGAAATCTTTCATCCAATTACAAAAACATACATAATTTTTAACCCGACTATCATCGTGTCATACAGGACACACTTATCAACACAAGTCAACTTCACATAATAAGTAGCAATATAATAATAATACTTCTTTGTCTTTGTATAAGTATATTAGAATTATAGGTTGTTATAAGATTAAATTAAATTTTGATTATTACTTATAATGACAAAGTTTTACTGAGATGAAAATAAAGTCACTAATAATATGTATTTTGAAGTCTTTCAGGTAATATGAACCTGGTCGGACGGGAATGTAATAAAGTAAAGAAAGCAGCGCATCTATTTATTAACAATTCTCGATAATTTTTATGTTTCATCGGAATCTCCCTGTTTGGCTGTCATCGTATTGATTTCAGTTTAAGGATATACGAAGATTATCGGGAGTAGGTAATACAAAAATCGCCCTGCTATTATTTTTCTGATTGGTAATATTTATATTTCCAAAGGTCACTGCAGTAAAATTTTTATAATTACTAATTTTAGAAGGTACTAAATTAACGATTGTTTTTTGGACATTCAAATTTCAACCAAATTCTTCCACAGCTGAGTATTCAGCAGCATGTCCTTGAAATAACAGTTCTATTAAAAACAAACAACTTGTTTAAAATTGGTTTTGTCAGTAAAATCTACATAATAACAGGGCACGCTTTTACCTACATCAGGACAATAGCGTTCTAGCCTTGTTTCGGGTACTAAAGAGTGACACTATCCCTAACAAAGCTTTCGCCCTACTGAGCTATTCAGGCTATTCAATTTTTGCACACTTTTATTTTCAATGGTTTTATCGTCTTTAGAAAATTATGAACAGATAAAATAAGAAAATTAACGACGAAACAGACGGCTAACACCCAAATCCTAAAACCACCTGGACAATTATCCGATCATAATAAGGTCGTAATCAACAATTATTGTTTAGAAATGAAACGTATCAATGCTGACATTCCCTAAGGGTCTGTGTTCCGCTGCCAATGCTGCATATCAGTGACATATAACAGCAACTCAGTTGATCTCATTACTATGCGGGTAACGGCCTCGCAAATATAGAGATAGTTCTGTGTCTTGCGAAAATCATTTCAAAAATCGAGAACTCTTTTCCATATCTTGGAATGGGGTTTTACATTGGCGCGAACACACATCTGTCGCTAAAAAAATCCATTAGTCATAGCGCCTCAGTTACAGGTACCATGGTAGGTATCGACATTTTAATTGATATGCAATATTAACGCATCTACAAATTATAGCTAAGCTTGCTTCAAAAAAAATTTGCGTTCTGCATAGGGTGATGTATTTGTAGTACTTCACTGGCAGGCAATTGCTTGCTTATGCTTTACGAAGCTTCACTCAAGTCAGGCATCATATGAAGTACTATTTTCACTTTTGGGCAGGAGCTCCATTGTATCAGCTTAACTCATATGCCGTCGTAAAGAAATGCGCAACACTAATTGTCTATGACCGATTACTTCAATGACAGGCTTCAATATTACATTAAATACGCCTTAAAAGGAACATATGTCGTATCTAAATATTCTATTAACAGTTGTTGTTGTTGGAATTAGGGCCCATGTCACCATACCTTCATCGCATTACCTGTCGAAGAATGAAGTTTCATTCTCATGAACTGGACTCGTGGAGATCTTCGATGGTCCAAATTTCATCATTGCGAATTGTAAAATATTTTTTTTAGATACCTCTGAAGTAAGATGTATATATTTTTGTTATCTGACTTCGAGTTCAGTAAAAAGGTGTAAAAAGAGTACTCCTCCAGGGTTGGCTTGTCTATGCTCGTACGTGACACTGACCACTTACCAACTGATGGCGCGTCTGCTTTCTCGTTAGCTCCTTAGATACATATTTTTTAATAAATTATGCTACTTATCACGGTGATATTTTGTATACCTTTGTATTCTTCATTCCACACATGAAACAGTTTAATAAAACAAGATTGAGACCCACATACGAATACATAACATGGCATAAACTCGCTCCTAAAGACTATTACACACGTTTAGTACCCACGTCAATCTTTACCCTAACATCCTATTGAAAGACTGTTCAATTTGGAACCTTGTGACATTGTAATAAACACTATACAGTATATATTGAACGAATGTAATAAAGGGGAACTGTTGGCGTACACAGTATCTCCTCATTTCAGTCACAGTAACAATTGGGAGCTACATCGCTACAGAATTGAACATGGTGCTCGTATGAAATCGAATGAAATGCCTGCTTTAATATTTGTTGTTTATAATCGTGCTTAATTAATGTTTATTTTCAAAATTATCCAAGTATATTTTTTATAACAAGAAAAGCAAGCTAAGAAGCAGACGGGCGTTATTGTATATGGTCGCAGGCAACATCAGAATTGGAGCAGATCTCTAATTATACATTTTTTTTAAATGCCCCGTTGTAACGTAGAAATTTTTTGAACGCTCAATTTAAAATTTGCATATACGTGATAAAAAGATTGTTAACATTTATTAACTATCACGTGAGAATGATATCAAGCATTGAATTTATTAGTATTATTTAGAAAAGTGGACTTTAGAGAATATCCAACATCGATGTAGATGAATCCAAACAATGATGCTTTCATAGCCCCAGTGAGTGCAACCATCGATACAATTGAATAGCGTTGGGTTGCGATTATTTTTTGGATGTTTGACCATTAGCAATATTTCATGATAGAAAATTTTACTTATAGATTTTGTTGGGCACATTTGAACATCCGTCTCATTTATTTTCGTTTGATAGTAATAGGAAGCCTTTGTCGCAGCCCTTCGGGTAACTTCAGATCTTCCAACTCTTGGGTAACCCCTCCATCAATCTTTATTTTTTGTTTCCAGTTATTGATGAGGAGTGAGATGGGACGTCTCGGTTTCATTGCTACTACAACTCTCTTCAAACTGGTACATACTGTTCTTTGAATGACTTGTATTACGACAAAATTAGCATAACTTTTAATGGGCTGCCTTATATCATGGCAAAAAAATCACTGTCTAGATACAATTTAATACCTAAATATTCTTCGACTAATTTATATGTATTTAAAATACTTTCATGGTCATATTAATTATACTTGACAACTGCTGTTGTAAGTTTCCATCCGGTTATAGAACATAAAATTAGTGAAATTTTAAGATAATTTGTACCACGTCTCAATTACTGTGAGCCATATCCGCACCTGTTATTGGAATGCATACTAGATTATGGTCATGAAGATTTAAGATTAATGTGATCATTTGTATGTGAAGGTAGTGTGTTAGTAGTAGTAATTAAGGTATAATAAACACGTAAAAGTTACCTCTATCGCTCTCGACAAAGACGCCCATATCATCAGCAGTAAAGTGACGAAAACCAGGATATACCCGAACTTGATAAAGGCCATCAAACTCTGTAACAACAGAAAAGCGAGTTGTGAGTATTCTTTCATCATTCGAACCAATCATTTTATTTCTAAACTGCCAGGTGGTGAAAGACGTAATCCACCAAGCTGAGCAAGTGCAGATTAGAAACTCGTACAAAGATCGAAACTCGAAAAAGATCGTACTGTAGTTAGTGACGTCAGCTATGATGACGTTACACTTTTTAAAAAACAATGAAACGGCTGACTCCCCGTTATATATAATGCTTTCAGTGATCGATGTGTTATACTAATAACCTGCTAATGAAAAGTTTATTATTTTGTCTGAAAAATTCTAGAGCGTATTCCACTCCACTTATAATTTAATTGAATCAATCAAATTACCCACGACTTCAATCATTTTCTTTTTTCCACTCTAGTTTAATAAATTTCACAGTAATTAAAGAGTAAGGTTAACTATTAGATTAGAATACAACAGACCATCAACTTCAACCTTCTTTAGAACGATGATAATGATAATTAAGACCTTCATCATTTCTCCATTCCGCACTGGAATTCCAATTAGCGTGGTGAATTTCGCCTGTTGTCCACATTTGTAGTGTACCCATGTCTGCCTGATTATTATCAGTTAAGAAAACCAATCTCAGCTCGTTTTTGATACAATTTACAGAAAATAGTACAGTTTCGTTTAACAAGTTCCAGCGCTGTGATATTTTCTTCAGAATCTTATCCCTGAAAGTTTTCTTAAAGACTTAGACGCTCGCTTTAACCGTAACCGTATTAAATATCCGCCAAAGCCTTTGCATCATTTTCGTTCAATCTTCAAGTTCATACGAGCAGGAAAGTAGGTTTGGATGCACTTACAAAGCCTTTAAAATGCTCGAACAAACTTGTTAGAAGTTCATCGTTCCTTTTAAATGGAGAAATCGTGAACGGGCTTTTAGACCAACCTATTTATGATTTATGCAGAACGAATTTGGAAACTGTTCGCATTTAAATATGTTTTGAGTTACGTATTATTGGATCAGTTTCTGTACCTTATTTTTTAATCTTATCCAAATTTTTGTTACAACATATTTTTTAATATATTAAGTACTAGGTGTGGACTGAGATTTGTAGTCATGCCTAATCGTAAACAAGTTAGCCTGGAGTAGTATTCCACCACGCTGCAAAAGTTGCGGCCATCCAAACACATTATTCTGTTATATCATGTGTTCCTACACAATATCAGCTTTACAAGATTCATATCAACAGGCAATCAACACTTGAATGAAATTTAACGGTCTAGGGGACACAATTTGAATGATTACAGGAAATTTATATTTCATAAAATTTTACGCAGAAACTTTCGATGAAATACGTACATTTGTCAAATTAAACATTGTTCAACTAACATTTGAGCACGGTTATAGCAAAATATTCAAATCATAAGTAGCATATTACTTCAGGCTTTTATGTTTACATATTAATTAGAGCTACAACATAAGAAACACGTTGGTCATCGTTGGAAATATTACATTAAGATATACTATGTAAGTATAACAAAAGTTTTTAAATGTTACAGTTTGTTCGACTTACTACTAATGCAAGCTATCTTAATACGTTTACTGTAAGGATTACTTTACGACTGCTTGGACATGATTTTAATATACAGCCGTAAGCGTATTTTGTAACTGTGAGTAGGAAAAAACAACTCCTTAGTAGTACTTGTCGCTTCTTCTTCCGAAACCTCTCACGGTAGGGATTTGTTGAAGCGACGGCGTAGTTTGACGTTCTAAAATGTTTGTAATGACCAACTTCGAATAAATATTATTTCATTCGTTTATATTTGTCTCCTATAATAATTTAGTGGGTAAAATATCTACATAATCTATATGCTACCTACATGGATCGCTAGGTCTACTTACATGAATATCTTTCTAGATAAAACATTGCTGATGTAGTCTTTGATATTAGCCTATCGTTGTTTGAAATACATTCTGATTTTTTTAGTTTTGTTCACTTGTACGATTAAAATAGTTCTGGATCCACTAGGCAATGATTGAAATTTCGTATACAATAAGTACACGAACGTCTAGAAATTATGTTTTAGAAGTAAATTTGGGGATATTTTCTGTATAATTATATCAATAGCATTAATCCAAAAGCAAATGACATAGATTAATCTTCATCTTTAAAAACTAGCAGCGTTGGTTAAAAACTAAAATTTGTTATAAAATTTCTTATTGTAAAATAAATTAAGATTTTAATTAAAATTTCATAATTCGCGAAATTTAAAAGGATGTGTGCGTTTACTCCGTGTTTATTCATACGAATCCATCATTTGTTACATCCGTCAAAATTTTATTACTCCCTAATTAAACGAACGGGGGAAGGCGAAGTAGATCTTACGCTAAGAGAATAAGGTTTAAAATCGTTTGCCTACGTTGCCAGTAATTGCATTCAAAATATTACCATAAAATTTTGTTTGTATACCATAAATTTACCATAAAGTTGGAACTGATATGTACTGTTAGTGACATTTCAGCCGCCACAACATACGACTAATTGTTGTGAAAATTTGATTTCGACGTAATTGTATTCCATTCATCTTAAAATTTAAAATAAATTGTATGTCAATGTCTTAATACTACAAAAAATATTCTCAAATTAGAAGATAATTAAAATTTATCTGTGCCGTCTATTTATTAAAATGTATAAAAAACGCACATTTTTTGTCAATAGTCAAAAAATTTGTGGACATGTCTCACTTTATGATAATTACCACCGCCGCCTTGCCGCTCATAAAAAAAAGTAACAAGAGCTCAATAGTTGATCAGGTTTTCGAGACTGCAACAGAAACATGCTAGTTTCTCATAAAAGGATTTAAATTATTTCACATGTATGACTAGAACGTTATGCATGTGATCATGAACTTAAATAAAGTTCAGGCAAGCAAAAATCCTTGCTCATTTGACGGTACCAGATTATAATTAAATGGGAGATGTTATTCAGTCCAGCAATTTGCTGCTTGAAATATTCCATAAGGGAAGGTATTTTCTACATGTTTTGCATTTTACCGACGAATGTTTTCATTTGGTCACTGTAGCGCCGCTAGTACTAATGATCTCGTCTTACTAAATACGAATAGCAAATATAAGTTGAACGCGATCTATTCATATACTTTTACAGAATTAAGGAATCTCCTTGATATTATCTTACTTTTAGGAGCATGAGATTTTCTCGACGGCAATTTTGATATGCTTTCCAAAAAGTCGACGATAAATAACGACATAAGAAAGACGAGTTGTTATACTGTGACCGTATTGTGATTCAAATATAATAGGGACAATCAGTTTATATGATGTTGGGTAGTTTAACACATGTTACAACCAATATACATCAGAGCGACAACCTGAAAATCATTACTGGATCTCCCTTGACAAGTTGGCCTTATGACCTGTCGAACACTATATGTATAACCAGGATATAAAAGGTTCAGGACCTGTCGGAATCCAAAAGCACTTAAGGTTGACAGCGTGGATGAATAGTTTAAATCATCTTTTAACACCAACATACAAACATTGAAATATAACCGAATGTGTATACCTAATATACAATTCAAATTATATTTTTGTGCACCAATAAACAGGGATCTATAAAATTTGAATCATACAACCTATAAACTTAATCCCCAATAAACCTTGCGAGCGCTCTCATTTCGCAAATAGCGCCCGTATTTTATAGAATAAGAGCTATGTTAATATTTTCAATTTTATCAAGAATTTTCTCGATGCTCACACAATAATAAACCTTTGAATGAGGCGCGTGTAACTCGCCTTGTTTTAAGATGAATGCTAATAATGAGCACGATATTGTGATTACGTTAATCAAAAGTAAGTACCCTCCAGTGTTTAAAACGTATATTTAGTGGTTGGTATATGATGCTCCATCTAATGTTTAGTTCGATTCAAACTTTTCTGCTCGTGGTGCATCCACCTTAACTACGAAAGAGAACTGCAACGAATTCTTCTTATAGAATACGTTTAGGGCATTATACCACACAATTTAATCCTGACGATACTCCTATACCTTGGAAGGATTCTATAACTAGCTGGCTAGCTACCACCCTTCTTTTAGAGCGTGGTTTGGTTGCAATGTTGTTGACCCCTAGTGTTGCATACGGCAGAAATCTTTTTTATCACGTGGACAATCTGCTGGCTTCCATTGCTGTAGAATGAAAGAAAGAAAGAAAGATGTCGTTGAACACATCTGAAATTTAAACCAGATTTGTAACCAAATTTTGAATATTATTTTCGGCTTAATGACATTCAAATGTAATATCAAAAACTTTGCCACAACATTAGGTAAGCAGGGAAATAGGTTATCTATACTAATAATAAAATTCTAACTGATCGTTTTCTGAACATTAACGATATATGAGAATAAAACATTATTACGGGCCTTTATTGACGCAGTAGAAACCAAAATAATAGCTGTTAGAATTTTTGTCTGCTTGTCTGTGAGTTTTTTCCCGTTAATCTCAGAAACGGCTTAACTGATTTCGTTCTGGTTTTCATTAATGTGGTGCAGTAAGCGTCACTTAATACTTGAAGTTTGTTTTATTGCAATCCGTTCATAAATAAAAAAAAAGTTATGAATTAATATATGTATTACTAATTCACGTAACGAGAAAACCCCAGAAAAATGCAGATACTATTTTCAAGCGTAAGGTAGTTTTTCCGAAGCGAACCGAGTACATTTGCTAGTAAAATATATATTAAACTATGCATTTAAATAATATATAATATATTTTTAATGGTTCATAAAAGCTCTTGTCTGTGTGTACCACACGATGTTATTGATTATGTTTTTTTAAATTGCGTCCAGAAATTCCTACACAAAGTCAGAAACCCTTTATTTACGATAGACGCCTAATTTTGTAATCGGATTATAACTGTGACAGTCAAGGAGGTTCAGGGAAATGTGACAGTAGGAAACGAGACACGCGAACGAACATGTATGGAACTCTATTTAAAAACAGTGCAAAGGGTATTAAGAATATACAAGATAGTGGGTTTACTTTTTTCTCACAACCCTGCTGTCACTTGAAAATGATCTCAAAGGGTTGGGTCGAAGATGATTTGGTGGCGTCATACAAAACTATGGAAAATTAACAATCCATAATATTAATAACAAATGATCCGAATATCATAAAAGCTGGAGAGACAGCTACTAAGATTAGCAAAAAATTTTTTTTGGATTTATAGTATTAATAACATTGTATATAAATATAAATAAAAGTTAATAGTTTGCATTTTTATCAAATAAATAATATTTTTTTTTTCCACAGCATTCATTTGTTTGTTTGGCCGCATTGGGGCGGCCTAGAATACTCCCTCCAATCCCACGCTGGCAGAACAGGGTGTCGTAAGAGGCGACAGAAGCCAGCC
>DWPT01005486.1:0-12193 GCA_018251895.1 Agathymus mariae mariae
GAACACCTCAGAGGCCAGAAATTTGCCGATAATAGTAAAGTGATGGCTGCTGTACAAACGTTTTTCGAAGAGCAAGATAAAAAAATATTTTTTAATGGAATACAAGCTTTAGAGAAGAGATGGTCTAAATCTATAAACTTATTAGAAAATTATGTAGAAAAGTAAATTTAATTTGAAAAAGTAAATGTTGTATTAAACATTGATTACCATTACTTTTTGATCGCCCTAGTAATATAATATAACCTGGTCACAACCATTTTCAGTCTTCTTTAAGTGGCAAAAATTAACAATCAATAATCTTATACTACATATAATCTCATTTCAGATGTTGAACTTATTCGTGGCTGTTATTATGGATAATTTTGATTATCTGACAAGAGATTCATCAATTCTTGGTGCGCATCATCTTGACGAGTTTGTTAGAATATGGGCTGAATACGATCCAAATGCCACGTAAGTATCACTTCTTGCATCTTTTGCATCAACCGAACGATTCATAAACAAATATTCTGCTTGGTCAATACAATGTAAATTGTGAACAATATTTTTGTTACAATGGTTCATAAATCCGTATTTGAAATTAATTTTAAAGCACTTTTAACATTAAAATATTTATTTTTGAATTTATAATTCCCTTGTTTTAGAATAATAAAAATCTCTGAAATGATGTTTTTTTTTATTCAATTCTAGCGGAAAGATTCATTATACAGAAATGTATGACATGTTAAAAAACATGGATCCTCCATTGGGGTTTGGTAACAAATGTCCAAATAGACTAGCATATAAAAAGTTGATAAGGATGAACATGCCGTTAGACGACGAGGGGAAGGTGAACTTCACAACCACACTGTTTGCCTTAATTCGAGAAAATCTGAATATCAAGATGAGATCCGGTAAGTAATTGACACTTAAAAACAATTATTTGCCAGATGATAAACATTTTTCACTTTCTGGTATTTGTCATCTTTCAAAGGATACATTTATTGTTTTTAATTATTTGGTAGCTGGAGAAATGGATCAAGCAGACGAGGAGCTGAGAGAAACAATAACTCACATATGGCCGATACAGGCAAAGAAGATGTTGGACTTACTGGTGCCTCGAAGCGATGTACTTAACACAGGGAAATTGACTGTGGGGAAAATTTATGCGGGGTTTATAATCATAGAAAACTGGAGAACAACTCAGTTTGGAAAAATAGAACCGAAGCGCCCTCCGGTGAGCCACTACCATATAAGTATTAAAAATGCACAAGTATTTGTTTTTACCTTACGTTATGTATGTACTCTGTTAACAATATGTGTTAATTACTAACTGTAGGTTACTATGATTTATGTGAAGCCAGAGTAATCCGTGTGGCTAACATTGCCAAATGTAAGTTTATGTAACATTTCGTATCCTGTATCTTGAGCCAAATGTAACTATATGTGGTTAGGTATTTCTACACGGTTAAAAGTAGTGTTTGTAATTGTCCTTTACAATTCCTTGTGTTTAGATTACGAGTACAATTTGAAACACTCTAGTTAGTTACATAGAGTTGGTTGTGTTGTCTTTCTGTGGTCGTATTGTTGTGTAAATCAACATCTCCGAAAATTTTAAATGTTTTCCTTTATTTCGGACGGTTGGTGAATCGTTCATGTATAACCAATTGGCTTTTTTACATTCCGTGCACTCAAGAGTAACAACAATACAGAATCACTTTAGCAAAATTCGACTCGAACGAGTCGACTACATTGGTGGTTTACTTTTCAGGCATTCAACGAGAATAGCCCTACGGCCAATCAGCCGGTAGTATTTATCATTATACGGAACGAAACTATTTTTCTTGCACTTATATAGTTTATTTTTTATTTCTTATTAATTTCTTGGCATCGTGTTTGAATAATATTTTGAAATTTGATATAAAATTTTAACAATCCAAGAAACGCGTTGTTGGTTTTGTTTAGATTATTTTAAGTATTTTATTTAGTACAGATTAAGACTAGATTAATTTTTTAACAAGCACCTCACCTACTACTTCCAAAATACTTGTGCCATGTGGCACGTTTCGTTCAAGTTCCTAACAGGGCTTCGTAAACCACGATATAGTGATCTGTCCTATAGTTGCAAAATACGTAAATAGTATTTAGTAGTGTGTCTGTGTTGAGCGACTGTGCGATATTTACTAGTTTTAATTTGTTTTCAGTAGATTTGTTTGTCTACCACTATGTGTTGTTCCGTATATTCGAAATTCTTCTGCAACTTATATAACACCTCCTTCATTCGATTTCTCATTAAGTTTTCGTGTGAGTTTTTCTCCTCTTGAGAGTTGTGCATGACTATTGCATATTGAATTCGATATTATTTATTTATGATCTATTAGCTTTTTTATAGATTCGATTACATTTTGGCTCAATTTATATCTTATTAGAAGCCTGATGTGATGGATTTATCGTCAGAATAATGCTTTGTGCTACGTTATTATTTGCGTTTTCTACATAATCCTATCATAGTTCTTTTATTGTGAAGAAATCATGTTCTCAAGTCTGCGCATGCTGGAGAACGTCTCAAGATTATGTAAATTAAAATACAGGTTTCAAAATAATCCAATGCAATTATGACAAGCTCGCTGACCAGTGAAACGCCTCTGGCTTCAATCTAATTACGCACATTTCTTTCTGCACATTTATTAAAATTTTCAAATAATAACAATGCTTACTTTAATACTTACCTATCTACCCTACATATCACCTTATGTTCCAGAATAATTTATATAATCTACATTATACTTATTTTTATTTAAACTAAACATAACCATTGACATGCTAATACATATTTACAACTAACGTATTAGTTATTTCCTCAGATCTCAGCCGTATTCATCTTCACACACTACAAATACTGCTCTCTAACTTACTCTTAAACACATGTCCATTCGTTGGAATTCTATTTACACAACATTAACACAGATTTAAACTATCTAAGAACTCCAGCGTGGACATGATGAGGATATGATGTATGGAATTGCGCAGACTCATGTAGGCTTTAGGTGGTAGAGGATTTTTGAAGATTGAATTTTGATGCATAAATAGTGACATGAGATTGCGCAATATGTATGGGGGGTGAGGGGTACCTACGTGACACGGGAGTGCATGGTGCAGAAGGCGTCCTTGTTTAACTGCCTGATGGACGTGGCGGCGGGACTGGGTCCGGGTTCCCGAACAGGCTCACTCAGTCACGAAGGACCGACACATGAGGGACATCACCCGGGGGAAGATATGCACACAATTGCCAACCTTGCACGACGGTCGAGTGTCAGAAGATCTATCAAGTGAGTTATGTTCACCTTCGTTCACAATTAAAGATGAAATAGTTTATATATGTTAACTCTATTATTACTTTAATACAATTCATATTTTTTTTTGATGACACAGAAAACATCTATTGTAATTTAAACTGAACTTAATTGTTTGAATTTTTATTGCATTTATTATAATGTAAAGGAGTTCTTTCATCAAAAGGATATCATATGTCAGTACCAAATTTTGTGTCCGATTTTAGACAAATATCCTTATAACATTTTAAAACTTAAGTTCAACCTTCTATTTTGTTTCTAAAAAATATTAATAAAAATTATTTTCTTTTGTTACAGGAACAACAAAAAGGTGAATAAGTTTGGTGAAAGGATTAAAATATTTTCAATGTATCCCCCTTAACTAATGTAATAATTTAATGTACAATTATTCGCCTTAATATTAACATAAAAGAGTTTAACATATACATTAAAAATTAAATGCTTTACTGTTAAATTCTTTACAATGGGTATAACTTACAATTGTTATTTATTATATGTATCCAATATCGTATATGGGTGTGTCCCTTAGCAATCAGCGTATTTTACGTATTATTAACATAGATAGCTTTGATGTTGTAATTTTGTTAGAGCCGTTGTTTCGATGTTTTGTCAGTAAGCAGGTTTTAGGATAATATATTTGTTGTTCTAAGTACATTAGCTGTTACAATAATATTTAATATTTATATTATTATTATTATTTTAGGCAGAACTTAACGGACGCTATTAACGGCCTTAGGCCCGGTGTAATTTTGAAATAGATTGTGCTGTATCGAAACTATTTTTTTAAAGTTTACAGATGGTTGTTGATACTTAGGTAATATTTTCAGTATTATTATGATTATTTTCCTATTGAATTGTAGAACACTTTGTAAATGTTCCTCGTATTTACAGTCTTTGAAGTTTAATAGTGAATGATCTGATTATTGGTGTAATTAATATTGAGTATTTATGGTTATTGTTCTGTATATTGTTGTTCTTAGACACAGCACTGCCACTATCAGTACTTACACAGAAACATCGACATGACAGTCACAATTTACCTCATCATTCCTTATCTGGTCACGATACTAACGAACTGACATCATACAGATTTAACACTGTCATATTAGGGCATGATGAGAATTTAATAGCATGGAACGGGCCACCAGCATGAATGGTTTAATTTACGATATATTTAATTTATAGCTGTAGACTTTACCCGACGTTTTTGGTAAGTATTTAACGTATTGATACATAATAAAATCACTGCATATGCACGGTTTGCTGCATGAATACGAATCAAACTCACTTAGATATATGAGTTGTTTTTGAGTATTTATTGTATTCATTTTGTAAATATGGGACAGCAACATTTTTCATTAGCAAAGTTTTCCACGGTCATAATATGCATTATTTTTTTATTTGAGGCTAATTTGAACTTGTGTTGATTTTTAGGTGTTGGAATTGGAGGAGGGAGCGTCGAGGCATCCTTCGATGGAGTCGTTAGAGGAAGGAAAGTTACAAGCGCCTCACGCGTATCAAAATGGACACCAAGGGAGATCTTCAAGCCTAAGGTATTTAAAACGTATAAAATTATTTTTATCAATTTTCGTAGATATTTTGTGTAATCGTTCGCACGTACTACAACCAGTCAACGTCGCGAGAAAACGCAACATGATTGATATTTGTGCTTGTGATATGGCCGGCATCACAAGCACAGTCCATTAAATCTGGCGTAGTCTAGTGGCGTATCTTAATATACATTTGTGATCTGGTTGTGTTAGGTTTGCACAACTTATTATTGTTTCTTTTTATTTATTTGTTTTATAGCGACATCTACGCACTCGCCGATGTGAAATTCGTTACATTTATCGGTATGTTTTAAATGTGTTATCTTGTCTAAAAGGTTTCTTTAACCATCTAACTTCTTATATTAACAAGATTATGATATTGGATCTGTATGTTCGTGTATACTACTAACAATACTAACATAATAATAATAACATTATAACAAAAACGAATACCAAAAGATATTACAAAAATGTTATTTACTTTAACGTGAATGTTTTTATTTTTTGATTGTTTATTTGTATACTTAACTCAGATTATTAGCATGTGATTTTGAGATCTTAAAATAGCATGACTAGTTTTATATACCTACTAGACAACTCGATATTAAAGTATTTTGTGATAAAATAACTCAAGTAAGTAAATATCGATTAGTAAAATTGTTAATCTAGACATGGGAACTGGTACCTTTTAGTAATTATATTGAAATACACATTTCATAATACTATTTGTTTTACAAACTAAAACCAAGATACAATTTACAGTTTTGATTATAATTATCGTAATAAATCTAAGTAACAAGTATGGATTTATTATTGGAGTGGATGAGAAGATCGGGATTTTAAAATACTTATACAAATAACCCGCCCTTGCTTTGACTACACCATTTCCGGGTGATAACGTGACGGATAGACGGACAGATAGCCAAAAACCATTTGATCTTAATATCGATAAGAAAGCCCACAAACAATTTAATAAAAATAAATATAAATACTGCCAAAATTCGATGCTTTTACTAATTTGTTGTTGGTATAGATTAGCATTACACAAAAGTTGTTCGAATTAGAAAATTAAGTCGTAATTGCATTTTTATTTAGTATTGTGTATTTTAAACTGACCCTGATTCCCTGCCGACATTACTACCGCGATAACACGATATTTGAATTTAGAATTGCATTATATTTTTAGTGCAAAGTGATTCCGCGACGACATTACTACCGCAATAACGCAATATTTGAATTTACAATTGCATTATATTTTAAGACCACACCGTTTTCGCGACGACATTACTGTCGCGATAACACGATTTAAAGATTTAGAATATATAACATATTCTAGGCGGACACCGAGTCCACGGCGACGACACTATGGCGGCTTCCACCACGACATCGGGTTCTCCGATACGGTCAACAATGTCGTTGAGATAGTCAAGCATGAACACCAGCGGCACGGGCGGATGCACCACCGAGCGCCTCACCATTATCACCCGCATGGTAAGACATGTTCCTTAACGCTAACGATAAGAGCCAATTGTAACAGACTTAAAGATCTACTGATATACAAATACGGTGCTTGTATCAGTAATTGATACTTTTAGAGAATGCTATAAATTAAAAATCTCAACCTAATTAATTTAATTATACAAATTTTTATTTATACGAAAACCTGGCAGCATAAAGTCTTTAAGATAGGTTCTTTTAAATTAAATTAATAGAATTCACCAAAAAAATAATTAAGTAGATTGTCTTCTCAGATATAATAATTGTCTCGTATGATTGCAATTTATGTTGACAATTCCTATTACAAAAATTAAATATTAAACATTTTAGGAAAAATCACTTAAATTGCAATCGATAAATATTTTTCTAATACATGCATTTTACGAAACACCCGTAATTTGCTGTCTGTTTAAGTCACTAAATAATATGTTTATAGTTCCATTACAAAGTTAAATTTTGTATCAAAGACACATAAAATCATATATTTTTTTAATATTACGCCTAGGGATCGTGTGTTATCTATCACTGGAGCAAGAGGCTTGACCTGCGTATACTTTAACAGAATATCCGCAGATCTTAATACGTCGGCTTTAAGCTAATGGCATACTAATATAAGTGCGTTTTATGTCATTGCAGAAACCACCGCATTCAATTCCAGGGCTTATCTTTAAGCTGTCTTCGCCAAAATATAAACCACATATTCGCATATAGTTTGTTTATTTCAAAACTATTTTTACTTTGACTCTTCCTCTTGGTCTTGTTATTTCATTTAGATTATTTTTCAACCAAACAGTTTTGCAAACATTTTTCTTCTCATAAAGGTACTCTGAAAGTTTTGTGAGAAGATGGGAAGTCTAGCTTGTTACTGTAGTTGTAGTTATTCATATTCTGTAGTTGTAGCTATAAGGTATTCAGTGAGCAAAGCCATCGCGCCCGAAACGATACTGTTCATGATTTAGTAATAGAATGTGTAATTATATCATAGCTAATCTACATCTATATCTTCCAGTAGTTGAGACCTGGCCATGTTCCAACTACGGCTATTATGTGCATTAACTAATTTAGAATTGTTTTACTTATATTACCATCGGGCAGTATTGTATCTTATATACTTTAGTTTTAAGTTCATTACAGATTGGCCTTTTAATCTAAGTCGTGTAGCATAAAACTAGACATAGAAAATACCCTGATTGGCCTTTGTAAACGGGATTTTAACAAATTTTTATATTAAGTTGCCTGCTGCATGCTACTATTCATGGTGCCCGGATTAAACTTTGATGCTGCTCTTTTTGCACTTGACTGCTTAAAATGGGGCTCCATAAGCAAAATGCCTGAGCGCATGCGTTTTTCATACTTCGATGACAACATGCAGCATGCAAGAGCTTAAAGACTCAATATTTCAGTTGTGTACGGCCGTACCGTATTGTAGATGATTGTGGCTCTGACGCAAATACTTCTAGTATTGTCATAAGACTTTGTTACATTAGCAATAATAATATAACCTTCACGAGAACTTTAGACACATTTAGACACACGGCTAGTCACAGACCGAGCGATCCATCCATCCCTTTGTACTCCGATATCCATATCCGAAATTACCTATTTTGGAAATTCCTTTGACAGTCACCCAAAACTTAAGAGTCACCTTTGTGAGCAGAAAAATTAAGTCGGTTATCCGACGGGCGTAAAGTAAACCGAGGAAGAAGGTACATGAAGGTATTCCTGATAGCAGGGAAGGAGTGGAGGGCGCCGTATCCCACGACCAGCCTGAGCCTGCCCTCGCGGTCGCCCAGCCCGCCACATCACACCTACGGTGAGATCCACTCACCATACACACAGGACATATACTTACACCGAACGATTGATACAGCGCACCTTTCGAAGCTCGATTATGAAATAACGGGCTGATACTGTTTACCGTAAATTTCGTGAGATTTCCGTCAACACATTCGGTGTTAGGTCAGGTATGCCTTATAATCACGGTGTCTCTATTCAAATCAATGTAACGCAACCCACGAACACTATTTACATGCGAACTATTTTAGCCCCCCGTGTAGGGCGTAACACAAGTCGCTGGGTATACCTAACTATTCGGGTCATTTGAAATATGTGGTATAAATTTCAAACAAATCTCATTCAATGTATCTGGATGTCATTATTGTAAAGTAAAGGGTCTGAGATAATCAAAATTATTGGTATCGAAGCAAATTTTTTTTCGTTAAACCATCAATTAGACCCTTTGCTGATCCTTCAAATTTTGTTTTGAAATTTTAATTAGATGTTATCGATGGGATCCTGGCTTTGCGCGTTAGACTAGTGTAAGAGACGAGTGCGGCTTGCCTGAATTACTTGTAAGAAAATTGTTTGCACATCTGTTTAAACCGACCGCTGTATTTTTATTACACTTCCAATTATTTTTGATTATTCTTGCTTTTTTCTGTCATTCATTCTCGCGTGTTCACCTTGTGTCATGTCGACTTGTGTAGTGAATCGAATTGAAAGTGGAACTACAAAATTATTCAGAGGGTAGTATGGGCTTCGATAGGTGGTGACCGGGATAGGGATCGAGAGTGGCGGGAGTGGCGAGAGCGGTCGTGGGACCGGGAAGGGGCGAGACGCGGCCGCGGTCGCCAGCTGCCCCCCACGCCCACCAAGCCGTCCACGCTACAAGTCAAACAGCATCCACCATTCACCAGAATAAGCCATAGTCCCTCGCACGTAAGTACCTGTGTTTCCGGGTCCTCTGAACATTCCAATGGAGGGTTCAGTCAACGCGAGTGTCGTGATCGTAACCTAACTGGAGACCTTCGACCTTTTTTTTTACTTGTTGAGGGTTAACTGGCAGAGAATGCTTTTAGTATAATTTACGAAGTCAACTTCCGGTTGAACAAACCCAGAGCTCGACAGTGATATAGAATTGTTTATAATATTGAGGAATTGATACTAGGTACTCATAATAAAATATTTTTGTTTTGTTTAGTTATCATTAAGGCATACAGTTCGTGAACCCTTAGAGCCTCTTCATGATGAGTACGAGTATGGCCGAGAAGTTGAAAGACTGATACACCGAGATTATAGATCTAGAGAAAGGTAAGAAGATAAAATAATTAATAGTCTCAGATTTTTTATGGACCTTTTTGTTAATATATACCTACAGTGTGTTATGTTTGCAATGAGAATATTACAAACAACAACAATTTGACATCTTTTCCAATTAAAAAAAATATAACAATATCGAATACTGAACATTATATGAATATTTTAATCGAATATCAATATGGAACCACGTCTTACCGATATTGATATAATTCTAAGAATCACCTAATTGCATTGTACCAACACATCATTGCGTTTGATGTACACGCACAAGCACCACTCAATAGACGTAAGAATCTGTCTTAGCCCGTACGGTCTGATACGAAGCGATCCTTGAACGCGTTTCAGACGCAGTAGGGGTTACGACATGGAGCGTGGCGCGCGCGCGTACGAAGCGCCGCTGAGCTACGAGGCGGCGCTGGCGATGGGGCGGGGCGGCGGCGCGCGCGCGCTCCCCTCGCCAGCGCCGGCGCCGCGTCTCCCCAACGGGTACAAGCCGCGCGCGCGCCACTCCGACTCCGACGAGGACGACTGGTGCTAGCAGCGCCCCCGCGCGCGCTCCCATAGGGACGTGCGCGCGCAACGCTCGGACGCCGCACCATCTCACGCGCACACCTTCTGAGTTGACGCCCGCGCCCGAACGATTTTGTATTCGGCCATGTGTATTATAATGTATAGATAGACGATTCGACTCTCGTTGCTCAGGATCCCGGCCGAAAACGCCCGCCCCGGCCGCGACCTCCAAGTATCCAAATTGTAGTATTTACAACGTTTTGGAAAATTTAATTTTTAATTCGCTAAAATTTTACTCCTTGATTTATATAACGGTTAAGGTAATCGAGATATAAAAACAGTGCCAGACTACTCGTTTGCGCTAGGATTTTTACATAAAATGAAATTATTAGTCTGTATTGTAAAAGTAAACTTTCTATATTAAATTTGCACTATGAAATCTACATTATAAATATCGCCTGCAGAAACGATTCAGAGTGTGGTCTCCATAACGCGGGTAGTAGTTTCCGTTGCAACGTTCACTTGTATAAGAAAATGTAGCAACGACCCGGTGTCCCCTGACAGCCCTCCTGGTGACAGTTTATGGTCACACGGCGCCCTCGCGCCCCACTCTACTCGTTTCAAGTTCAAGTTAGACGTTGAGAGACACTAGCATTTCATCGTCAGACAGATTAATATTAGTATTGTATAAAACATTTACATAGCAAATAATTTTTGCTTAGTTAATATATACTAAATAATAATTTAATTAAACATTTTTATTGAATTTGCTGTCCTTCCCCCAAGTGCTTTATATCTACGTTATTTAAATTTAAATACAATTAAAATAAATAAATATGGATTGTATGAAACTTTGAAGATATATTTCATCATAATTATTATTACTTAAATTGTTAAATCGTGTGTAGGGCCGTCAATAGATAGTGTTTTGTTACATTTGGTGATGAAAGTAGGATGTAATTATAAAGTATGTATAATTTTAAAGAGCATTTTTCAGATATGACCCATTACCCTTTTGCATTTTTGTATAATACGTGTAAAATTATTTATGACTATGGACATTTAGCATAACTTTTGCCTGAAGGTGTCGTCAAGACCAAATGTGACAAGAACCTCTTTGTAAATCTTGACTGGAGTCGTGATACGGTTTGTAAGGACTTAGTGGCCTGGTTGAATATTCCGTACAACATTTATGTATTTCGGAAGCAGCACGACGCGAGGAGTTGCGTATATAATTAGATGCAAAGTAGGTAGCTAGCCATCCCCCTGTCAGTTTTCAGTCTGAAAACGTTGACGGAGCGAATTTTGCAACTGAAATAATATATTATATTAATAATAAACTCCTTTTATATATTACGCACTTGGATGGATGTAAAACACTTTAAAAGTACAATGATAATTCAACCAGGCGCAGTCACCTGTAATATCCTGTACCTGCAACATATCGAGTTGGTTTACGACTTTATAATTGTAAGCATACGCCTTATTAGTTCCATTTTACCACTACCCAAAGTTAATTTAGTAGAAATTTGCATAAAACAAATATAACCATGAAATGACTAGAATATCTTTTAGTATACCCCAATAATTATTCTTTCTAAAGCTGCACTCAAATACTTTTATTGACTTCCTTTCTTTACTTCTGACTTACTTGGTGATATCCGTGTCATTTTTATCTAGAATATTTTAAAAGATAAGTGAGCCTCTAGAAAATGCAATATTTTGTTAGAGACAAGAAATTCTAATACTTCAAAAAAATACAAATTATAAATGGACTACTAGGAGATATTATGTTGGTTTTTTACCCAACAAAACCGCATCAGTAATTCGGTACATATGGCGCCCCAAAGTCGTGAATGTTCCTGACTGGTCTCTAAGTGTTAAGTTGCAGATGTGAACTCTTTCGTTGAAATCTATTTATTTCCCGTATTTACATTGTTTATTTCATATATAATTCTCGTCAAAATGTTACATGACCTCACAGTAACAGTAAAGTTGTAAACCAAGTCTTGGATGAATTAACTAAGTCCTAATCGTCCTTATAACTTGGCATGTTACACCCATCGTCATATCGTCTACTCTCGACGCCTCGAACATTGAGACCTTTACTGAATACACTAAATGTTGTGAAATACCCCGACATTCGTATTACAGACTCCACGGCAGAGTACCTAATTTTGACCATGCATAGATAATATTAGTTTT
>DWPT01005487.1:0-12193 GCA_018251895.1 Agathymus mariae mariae
GCTCGAGGTAGGGGGTTATTACTTCCTAGGTTTTTTATGGCCTTTATTGTTTTCGGCCGACAATTCGTGAGCCTTCGTAAGACTTCCACCCTCATTTTTTCGGCTGATCCTTCGAGAAGCTTCGTAACATAAATTTTAATTAGGCGTCTTAAGTTTTATACAATTACTTTGTTAAATATTTTACCCACACTTCACACCTGGATAATCAAGAGCGATTAGGTAACTACTAACTCATCCTCCACACTATTTCTTATTTTGTATCATTCCTGTCATCCCTTTCACCGCTCCAATCGAATTCAAAATCATTTACGAGTTTTGTAAATGCACTTACACAGTTTATTGTTCGCTTCTACTACCGTTTCGAAAAGGTGCTTTATTATTAAAGAGAAGAAACTTCGCAGCACATTTTTCGTACTCATACCGATAAATCCCTCCTCCTATCATTCGTGTCTCGCAGATACGTGAATACAACTTTATAGTTAGTTGTAATTGTCTGTTTATCATATTTATGATAATGGTCTGCGAACGAACAGTCGAGTTCCTGCATGGTAGGTGGTCGCCATGTTCTATGGATATCTGTAATACCATGGCCATGAAGGTGTTGGCTAAGAAGCATGCCGTAAGCACGATTGGTAACCAACTCGAAAAGATGAAAATGCTACCTTAGATTTAAGAAAAAGGTAATCTACAAGGCAGGTAAGTTTTCTTCCAAAGCAGTCCCATCATTCGTCCACGCTGAGCTAACTTTCATTTTGCATACCAGAAATAATGGTTTTTCTAATCGGAATTAAGTAGGTGGTGAAAAACAAAGCTCAGCGGCCAAAAAAAATTGGAACTTCAACGGCTGCTTAATCTGTTGTTCAACGCGCTGCATCACGAGTAAAGAAAGTTGCAATGGATTCTTATAACCATCTTTGGGAGGAACGAGCTTTATACAAAGTTGGCTGGGACTTGAATTCTTCGTTAAAATGAGTTATTGCACTCGTAAATAAATTCATTCGACGTAGGGAGCAAAGCCGCTTTACCAATATCAATGTAAACTAGCTATAATACTATTTGTCGCACGTAAACATGTAAACATCGGTCGTTGGACGATTTGTTGACACCGTACATTATCGGTCAAATTGTGCGGCGAGTACATTAACACGAGCGCAATACAAACACTTTGTTTCTAGGTTGCCTTTACTTTACATTTAAGATGCCATACATAGTCACAATTTACAGTTATATTATAAAATAAATTATTTATTATTTAGTTATTTTTTAAAATTAATGTCTTTCAGTAGACCTGCAAATACTGCAGTATACTAATGTAATGTGTGACAGTTATTTATCTTGAACAGGGTCAGAAATCTTTAAGTTTCACAATGATTTTCGACTTTGAATATAAACTCTTCGATCCCGTATTCGATAAAGTGTTTGGACAATCAAAAACTTATTTTGAAAGTGTTTAGATAGGGATGGAGCAACGATACGTTTCTTGGAAGTGAGTGAGTTTCACAAACGATAATTCCAACTCAGGAACCATTCCATCATATTTTCGCCGACGCCTCCATGCAGGACACTGCCCATCTCTGATGCATTTATAACAAAGTATATACACATATACCTACTCGTAGAATACACATACTAGGTACCAATTTATTTAATTTGAGTGACAAACGGGTAGATATACCACCTGATGGAAAGTGGTCATTATCGCCCATAGACTTCAATAACATCAAAGCCATCACCGAAATGTTGCCGACCGAATAGGAATCGTTAGCATTATTACTAGCTCTCCGAGACTGCGACCGACACACTTCACTTAAGAAACACTTCACGGTCGGTTTTAGAAGTAGGATAGTAGTTAGACAATCAAGTTAGACAATGCAATACCGTCAGTATTAAACTGGGCGATACAGAGTCTGATGATCTCCAACAGGAGAGACTGTTCGCCAAAGCCTCGTCCGTTGTGCAGCATGGTGCACTACGAACAGAGGAGGTTGGCTTGGATTCGAGCTCCTTACACTTCTAGCTATCTAGCTCTCTTCTATTGTGAAATTGCGTTCTAATTACAAACTTCTTAACAGCTAGGTCCTTTAACAGCTAGGTCCTTTCGAATGAAAAGTTCTGTGGTCGATTTCTTTTCAGAGTATATATGATAATATTCATGTATAAGCGATGATGCAAATTAGAAAACATTAAAAATAATTACATAATTATTTCATCAAATTCATCATTTATGTCGGTCCCAAACTGATTACAACAAGCCTCATATATCTTTTCGAAATTTTGTTTACAGTAATAAAATGTTTTATTAAATTTAATTTTAAGTGTTACATGGTACGTAAACAACGGTTGTCACTCAATTCTCGGACATAATCGGTTTATGTTTGTTCCCGGATGTCGGGTGTCGTGATATCTGAATTGTGTACGTAACCCACAGCACAGAGAATTTTAGGATGCAGATATAAGGATATATATATATATATATATTAAATATATCTACTCTGCTCCTCATTTGTTTTCATTTAAGACTTTTCATCACTCTAGAATTACATGAATACAGACAAAAAACCATGTAATGTTTGGAACAAGTCTGTAAAATTCACATAAATATGCTAACGCCCATTCTTATACGATCAGAATTGAGCTCAGTTTGAATGAATATTCAAGAGGTTCCTCAACTGAGCAAAATAGTCACTCCTGTTCGGAAATTATCATAAATTGCCCCAATTTTATGCACTGTTGTAAAGGCGTTGTTATAAGTTTGTAACATCCAGAGTTCTGCAACTTCGCCTCTTGTAGGTGGGTGACGATCGTGGTTCAGAGGTTTCATTCAACCGCCGGCTACTTTGGTTACCATTAGATGGTAGTAGTAAAAAAATTTGGGGGTCATTAGATTTTCCTACACGCTTGGCTACTAACTTCTTTACCAATTATCATATCCTTAGTAACGAGGAGATACTCGCTTTTTAAAGTAACCCATAAGGAGTTGTAGCCACTGAATACAGATCCATTCATACTGAGAAATTGGGGTTTTTTCAGTATGCTGTATGTTTAGGCAGATAGAAAGGGCAAGTTAATATAAATTTTGTAAAACCTAACTGACTGATTTAATTTTGTCTAATTTAATAACCTACCCTGAAATTTGAGGAATCCTAAGTTAATTAAATAAGCATAATTCTGATAGTGAGAATATTCCAATTAACAAAAAAATCTAATGTCAAAACTTCCCAATAAATCTATAATTACTGAATTAGAAAAAAGACTGCCATACCATATAGTTGGTATTGCGTGGCAATTTCAACACCTGCAGGCGCACTATTAATCTGAAAAGGGACCATATTTATTTTAAAAATTCTTTTTCTTCACTGTTATTCCCCAGGTCTTACTTTGGACAGGCTAGAATAGAAGCCGTTAGTCACACTCAACAGATTTCTCTCGAATCATATAGCTTCTACCACCCGGATTGGTTACGTAAATCGTTTACATTTCAATCATGATTGCAGCTATAAATGTTTCACAGACAGCAGTATCCACTGATAACTAATGGACGAACAAATTGTAGTGTATAGTTGGCACAATTTGTCAATGGACAGGATATCGCTAGTTCGACTGTAATCGTACTCCATCTGCGTATGGAATATTCAACAGTATCGGAGCTAGCAAAATGATCACTGCTTGGTAATAGCTCCCAGTTGGTATAATTTTAGATAGATAAGCTTTAAGCCTTTTTTATAGTTCCTGCAGGTTATTGAACATAATGATCGGATAATTAGAAACACAAGTTAACAAAGACGCTCGTAGAAAAATAAATCACATTTTTACGGTTTATCCGGGTACGTGTTTAACGGTAACTCGTATCTCATTCATCACTACTACCCATATAGTCCTACTGTTAGAGTCGGGTCTACTCAGACAGAGATAATGACAAGACCATAATTTGCCACGACGGCTATTATGGGTTGACAGACTTCACGTACCTTTGGGAACGTTACAGAGGACTCTCAGGTTTGCAATTTCCTCACGGTGTTTTCCATTATCGAAGCAATAATTTGAAAAATTAGAGGTCCGTCCAGGATAAAAACTTGCATCTCCAATGCAACCTGCGTTTAAACTATAAATATATATACTGTTTTGTATCCTATTTAACTGTACTAACGTCTGTCAGGCGTATAAGTTTGAACTTTCGTACGTACAATCAAAATGCCGTAATCAGGCCAATATTTATTATATTCTATTCTATTGTTTATTTCTAAATTCGACTTCAATATTTCCTCTCAACTTGTTGGGCTGAACTGATCTAACGTTAAGCCGTGCATTGACGCATGTGTTTTGACAAGGCTTAAAACGCGATGTAGCGCTGGGTTTTGGAAAATATTTGTTACGCCTCCGCCTGCTTATGAATAAAATTCTGACTGAAAACCGATACCGGATATAGGTTTCAGCGACGCGTATGGGTTATTCAGTTTAGTAGATGATATTTGCGTAGAAACCGATGTGGGAAGATTGCAATGCAGTCCTATTTAAGTACTTTATGTTTGAAATATAAATTTTTAGCTACTTAAAACACTCACATCTATTTTTCTGTACCGTACATTAGACGTTCATGGAGCTGACGATGTGATAGGAGAACGGTTACCCACAGTGAGTACATTGCAGCGTTTCTCACGCGTATGAAATATTCAAACCGCTTACCAACGAACGGACGAATCGATTATGATCGTGTTTAGCGAAGGGTTAGCGGGATATCGGTGATTTAACGATTTATGTTTCAAGAGATATGGGCACGTCTTACCGGTTCCACAGCGAGTTTCTTGGATAAGAGTTAACTTGAGGAGTGAATTTCATGGTGCGTAACTTTATGGGTCAATTTTCTTAAAACGATGTTTTACGATTGATTAATCTGAGGAAGCGTAAATATTTATTCTGATTCGTTTGGGCACGATGCCCCATGGATGACACGGTATCTTTATCTCAGCTAATTACTATTCTAAACGACAAAGAGGAATAAATTACGCGATATCATTAATGAATGTACAATTCCGCCGTGTATATGACTCTATATTAAAATGTTATCATGGGTTACATTTGTTACGAAGTGAAACGTTTTGATTTTTTTTCATAATGTGCTGTAACAAGTATAACTTTAACATGTTAAAAATATTTTCCTAACTGTTCGACAAAGTCTGACTTCATGCGCGATGTAGTCGACACTCATTTGATTTCCTGCGTGACTTCCGCTATCTCCGCGTGTGTCGAGGGACATATTACATATACTGACATTGCCGGCCCTGAACAATGAGCCAATGAACAATGCTTTTGTGTCCAGTTACATACAAAATACTGAAAGCGTTTACAGCATATAATGAATTTGTTGCTAGTAAACAGTGCAATATATTACTATGTTTTGTTTGATAATGTAAATAGAGTGTGACTGTTGTTTTGTCTGTCAGTCTTTCACATACGTTTTTCTTGGATCTACTGGAAGATAAACATTGAAGTTGCAGGACTTATTTCACATAATTTACAGAACAAACTATACGAAAGTTCCAAGGCTTTAAAATTGTAATTATTGCACAGATGCATTTAATTATTCTAGGTATATTTATAATATTTACTGTAAAGTATGACATTGAATTATAAATTATTAATGAAAAAAAATTGCCGATATTTTCAAAATTATGTCTCAATTTTAGATATGAAATATTATTGTCAAATTAAAAAAATAAAGTTGTAATAAAAAAAAATAGCAATAATCTAGGATTAAACGTAAAATATATGAAAACTTATATCACACACAGACTCTGAGAATGTCTTATATGTATATAGTGGGTCGCTATAAACCGCTATTGTGCTTACAACTCTAGCCGCCTCGTAAACCGCCCCATCAGTGCCGGTGTGAAGGTTTCTACAGACCTACTACTGAGTAACACTGGGAATGGCCTTCAATTCCATGTGCCTCAAATACTTCAACTTGTACCTATCTCTACAAACTAGTGTGCGCCTTGTGACGTAAATACAGCTATAATAATTAAGTAGAACTTTTTTTCTTTCTTGTTAACACTAGAGCTTGTCAGTAACTTTTTTTGTTATGTACGAGTACGTAACCAAAAAATAAGCCGATGAGCGGCATGATGAGTGTGGTCACCGTCCCCATGGACATTAGTAAGCCTACGGGAAATGAGAAGAAAGAAACGAAGAAAGTGCTGGCTCCAAAGTTCTCAGCCGGAACACGACGAGTCGTTCGGTGGTTGACTCAAGTAGGAAGGTGGTAGTTAGCCAGGCAGACTTCCCGGAATAATATTAATGGGTTAGAAGTAATACCTACCGATAATATAATCCTCACGCGAAGCCCTATCGAGCAGGCTGACTTCTGTCGTCTCTTACGACACCCTGTTCTGCCAGCATGGGATTGGGGGAGTGGTCAGGCTCAGTGCCTGCGAAACAACACAAAAAAAACTGACACATTCAAAACAAAATAATACAGAACAGTTTCGACTCTTTAGAATAGGAATTGACTAAATATACAAAAATTTAATCCAAAAATCATAACAATTTTACAAGTTTATTATTGACTATTGTAAATCGTTATTGTTTCGAGAACCGTAATTTCTACATTCATAAACAGTAACCAGAAATAAAAGTGCTCCTTTTATCAGGTATTTTTTCTTAAGTTTAGCTCAAGAAGCACCTTTTGGCAACATCGCCATCATCAGAACTTAACCAGCAAAGATAAGTTTGTGGCGCTGTAATGAGTGTTCCGAAGTTATTATTTTGTCTGAAACTAGATTTCAATAAGTAAATTTGACAAAAGTTATGGGACTGTGGCAGTCTAACAGAACGAAGTCTGTTGGGTCAGCTAGTTGTGAATAAATCATTTTCGTGTAGAACCTTTTAGATTATTGCATTGAGAGAGGCAGGATTTGCTGTATATACTTTAGTGGTGACTATCTACAGCTATCTTACGTACTTGTTACTGACCCATCAGGCAATAAAATAAGTTTCATACAGAGTATCGTACATCGTTACATATCTTGCAGTATTCAGGTACTTATGTGCTTTTATGTGTTACATTTACGTACTCGAATGTTTTGTAAACAACAATCAGTCTCGGGAAGATTCCGACTTCGAAGTTTCAGCGCGCTGAACGCCGGATACGCCAATCATCTCATTGAGGCGACCGATCTCTCGATCAGTCATCGAGGCGACCGTCCAACCGTCTCGCTTTCGTGTGCTTTGACGCACATTCCTGTCACCGCGGTCTCCGTGCGCTAACGTACGCTCTTACCTTCAAACCCTCCGGTTACAAGCCGGAAAGTGACGGGCTTGGTGAGAAGCCATGACCAACTTTCCAAGTGATTTATACCTCTTTTATGCTATTGTAACTTATTTTAATGTATTCACCGACAATAATTTAATACAATCTATGTCCAAATTCTATTTCTTTTACTTATAACATTACAGTTTGTCAGCCAGACCATTTCTAATTAAGCCAGATATGAGATGACTGACTTTTTTGAAGTTTCACTCGACAATATCCCATGCTTTTTTATTACAGTGTAGTCACAGCGCGATTACTTGACAGTCAGTAAGTTGCATGTTATATCCATTGATGACTATCATATTTTAATTAACATTGCTGTTAATACCAAATGATGGGATGAATAAATTTATTTGTAACAGTCACCCGGTATTAGCTAGTAAATTAATATATTCCATATTCAGTTCCCGAGGGCTTGGTAACAATAATTTCATCTAAAGAGCGGCGCGTAACCGGTCATTTATTACAATAACGTAGAATGAAATACAGCGAAGCTTTATTGTGTCTCTACAATACTAGTAATATCCGTAGTTCCGCATGTCCATGTTGACTTTACAAATTGGCAGATATTTTAGTTCGCGATCAAATTTAAAATATGAAGGCTTTGTACTCACGTAAGTAATTATACTCGGCAATGACTGAGTGGTCATCGATATTCATGTTTGTCTATGACGCCATGGTCATCATAGACTGTCATGCCTATCTAAAAAGAAGCTATCTTTACGCCTGTTATTTACCTTTTCAACTCGAAACATGTATGCTAACTAATCCATACAACTAGAACAACCTAGAATGAGGATGAGGAGAATGAATAAAGGATGTTATGGTGTATCATCTACATGTGACATATATTAATGACAAGAACGTCTGGAAATAACCGTGCCAAAACTAGTTTTAGCACAGGTTAAAGTTTCCTTTGTAATTTCTACATGTTGCTTTAAAAGACGTACCGAAGAGTTTTTTTTCACCGTTTCTTCTTCCCAATGGTGAAGAACCTTTTAGAAACTTGAAACACGCTTATAAATAGAAATGCTTATAAATAGAAAATTACGTGGCAAGATTTTTTCAGTGTTTCCGTTTTTTGGAGGTTACGTTAAATTATCTTTAAAAGCTTTTAAATGTAATGTTTTTAAATAATGTAACTTAACTGGAATTTAGGTTAGTCACAAACCTTCCACGCATTATCAGCTTGAATTACTCCTCAATGCTTTGCAAATACGTGTAGAATCTCGCGTTCTACAATGGGATAGTCCTAAAGGAAAACCTTTAGCTAAAGTTAAGGAAAGCCTTATTAAATGGGATTCCGTATCTCGACACTACACTATCAACGTACGCATTCCATGTAAACATATTTATCTATATATAAGTTGTTGTTCGCGCTTAAACAGAATACGAGATACAGGTGATGTAATCGTTCGGGCTTTTCGGTGTCACGTAAATCAGCCGAGGATTATCGTAATCCATAATCAAATATCATTCTATCTGTTCTGTGGAACGGTAGAATAAAAAATCGTGATTTAATAGAAATTTTAAATAAATATATATTTGTTATGTTTATTAACCCATCAGTATTTTACTAGTAGTGACACTGGTAGTATCACTACGACAGGGATAAACGTTATCCCGAAAGTGGGGGTTGAAAGACTAGTATTCTTACAATACAAATTTAATTGTCATTCATTGTCGAATGCAATTTGATGGTTTGTATTTTTTTAAAGTTAAAGCTAAAGTAACACCGTATTCTGTGCATGATACGGAGTGCATTGGGTAGAATCAGAAGAGCGCATGCCATGCTAGCGCACAACACGGGCCCCGATGTGTAATCATTTGAGCTTTTGAATGTCGAGTTCTCGTAAATTAGGTGAGGATTGCCTTTATCCCGTTCCCGGCATTCTATTTGCGATTTCGACAATAAAATTTAAAGTTTCCGGGTATCGTCCCTTTAACGCCGGGAATTGGGAGATTTTAGGAAATTGTCCATTTTCTTTCAACTTTATATCCTTATTAAGTGTGAGCGTAGGTTTAATATGTGTCCAATTAGTTTTTACAGATTATTACAAATTACGATTATTATATCTACATTATAATCACACCAGGGCTGTACTCGATAAATCATATAACAGTATTTCTAATGTATGCAATGTATGTGTAATATTTATTAGAACATTACGAGGTTCAATCTAAAAATTCATAGAAAATCTAAAACTAAGCAAACTAGCAAGTTATTAGTTTAATTATATCTTTTCAAAATAGTATCAATTCACATCAATACATCACTGCATTCGATAGAACCACTGAGAAAAGCACTTTGTCCACTCGTTCTTAGGGGTCTCTTCGACCGCCTTTTGAAACGCAGTCACTGCCTCCTCGGCGTCTGTAAAACGGAGGAATAAGTTACTCTTTTATTGTCGGGAATAAATAAAAATGTGCAAGGTGCGAGGTCGACGGGTCTATATGGCGGGTGACCCAGTAATTCCACGTCTGACGTAGATTCGGTCGTTTGCCTGGAGGTGTGCGACGAGGCGTTGTCGAGATGAAGGAGGATCCTACTGCGAGGTTGTTTCTCCCGAACTTTTTCCAAGAAAAGTGATAAGCATTTGTTAGTGTACCACTCTGCAGTAACTGATTTTTGATTCTCTAAAACAATTGTCGCGTAATGAGCTGTCCTTCGAAGAACGAGGCCACCATCTTTTTTCCCACGCTTCGACCTCTCTTCACTTTAGTTGGCAACTCTTCCGAAGGAAACACTCACTGAGCAGACTGCCTTTTAGTTTCCGGGTCATAACTGTAAATCCAGCTTTCATCACCCGTAAGTATGTCGAATACAGCATTTGAGTCACCTCCCTTAAATCTTTGCACCATTTCATGGCACCAATCAACCCGGCGGCGTTTTTCAGCCTCGGTCAAATTATGAAGTATCCACAGGGCACAAAGCTTCCTGACCGCTAAATATTCATGGAGAATTTCGTGTACTTGACTCAAAACGTCGTCACTGTAGAAGGCCGTCCCTAACTCTGATTGTTGGTGAGATTAGTGTGACCACGTTTCAATTCCTTAAAGCACTTGTAAACAGTGGCACGAGATGGGGCTTCATCGTGAAAGGCAAATCAAACTCTATCATAACTTTCTTGTTGACTTAAATGATATCGAAAGTCATAAAAATCATTGCACGAAAATTTTCTCGCGTTAAATTCATACTGACGTGACAAAATCAATTTGCAATTTGCCGCCAAAACGTAAAACAAATGAGAAATGAATTAAATACATACTTAATTATATTAGCAGAGTTATATTTTCAAAATTCAAACTCACTTTTTTATTACACTGTTTACAAGCGGCCAGTTCTTAAAGTTTTTAGTGCGATCCTCGTAATTAATGTATTTTTTTAATAAACAGCTGAAAATATTATTGGACTATAACATGGATGAGATGAGCGACTCACTAAAATCTTGTTAGTATAAATTCGACCTTATCTCCCGGTATCGTTCCAAGCTTAATTGGATTTATATCCGCGCGGCGATACATTGTTTATTCTCCGTTGTGTTACTTTTCAACCCTTATCGTTTTGTCGTTATTATAATGCAGGTTCCAGGACCTACCATCAGTGAAGATTTGCAGCTTCACTCTTATGAATCGCTCCTCCTCTCTTTTCCACTACACCCGACCTTCACCTGGTTCAATACTTTAACAGTCCTGGCTGTCTTCTTATGGAGTGTCATTTTTGAAAAACTAGGCTACTTGCAATTTTACAATGAGAAATCCCTGACATTATCGCCATATGTATGTATGATGTATGGGTGTAATTAATATATATATTGCATCTATTCGTCGTATGTTGCTATATTTTATTGGTTTGAATACTCCAAATCTAGAGAAACCTTTCAGCTATTTGATCAGTTACCCCAGGGAGGTATTTCTACGCCCACTGTAGAGTACGTACCTGGAATAAATTATGTAGTTAGTAATTATATAAATGTGTTATCAACTTAATTTTCAATTTTAGAAATGGATGATTTTCATTCAACTGGTCCTATGAGTGGGAAATTGGCCGGAAATCTGAAGTACATATAATTACTTTAATAACGGTATCATTTCGGAAGAGCAGGGCCTATTCAAAGTTTACAGATAAAATTATATTTCCGAAAATAATCCAACAAACCGTAAAAATTAAAGAATTAGATTTTGTCGCTCGAAGAATATATGTATTAGAGTTAGGGTTTTTGCTAAAACCGGTGCATGGTCTCAACCAATTAGCAGCCAATTGTGTTTTTGGTAATTTTTTTATCGGAAATATCGAATGTTCTGAAACATGGTTTTAAATATTTCTCGGTAAAATTATAAGTGGTAGGGGACCTATGCTAAGCAAACCATGTATACCACCTACGGTAACGTACGACAATGGTCTGCAGGTGGTTGTTACCAAACCTTATAACAGTGCTACTTGAGTTAAAGTACTTGAGGATCCGTAGAAGAGGTCTTCAATGAGATCCCTCTGCCCCAGAACTTAAAAGAAAGAACCTCTGGAAGCGTTACGTCACTATGGACTCTGAGACTTTAATGACACAATTTTGGTTTATTAATGAAAACCATATTTATAGATAGATATAATAAACAATGAACTCATAGTTTTCTATGCATGATAGATATGTGAAAAACTATTATTAGGACTTTTATTAACGTCAGATACGGCTTAACTAATGTGTGATAGTAATCATCATTTAATATTTAAAGTAAGATTCATTGCAATCTATCTATAAAAAAGTTATATGAAATGAAATGAAATAACATTTAAAATGAAATGAAATATTATTTATTCGAAGTTGGTTTTTACAAACACTTTTCGAACGTCCAACTACGCCATCGCTTCAACAAATCCCTACCGTG
>DWPT01005488.1:0-12193 GCA_018251895.1 Agathymus mariae mariae
AGGACGCCAAGCTTTTTAGAGGCCAACTTGGCCTTAGCCTCCAAATGACACCGATACTGCACGTCGCTCGATATGTCGACGCCCAGAATCCCAACACTTTTACTAACGGTGAGAGCGGTACCGTGGAATTGAAACGCCATGACAAATGGGGTTTTCTTAGCCGTAAACGCGCAAAGACACAAGGTCTTCGAGGGGTTGAACTCTACTAAGACTTTTTTTTAAGAGATTTCGCCGAGCCCGTTTAGTAAGCATCCTTAGTGCTATCATCCGCATAATGAATGCAACTAGCGCGCTGTAGCATGTCATTGATGTGCAAAGTGAAAAATGTAGGGGATATCACAGACCCCTGGGGAACGCCAGCATTTATAGATTTCATATCTGAGTAACAACCGTCGACTACGACCTTAATATGCCGCTCAGATAGAAAGCTGGCTACCCAACTGCATAACCTCTCCGGGAGACCGTAGGATGGTAGCTTCGCGAGAAGAGCGTGTGCCAGACCCGGTCGAAAGCCTTAGCGATATCTAGGCTGACTGCCAGTGCTTCCCCGTTGCTCTTTAGGGCCTGAGCCCACCGGTGCGTGAGATACACTAGAAGGTCACCAGCCGAGCGGCCGTGACGAAAGCCATATTGTCGATCACTAATCAGCTGGCGGTCCTCCAGGTATCTCAGGAGCTGCATATAATTAATACGATTATTGAGTGAAGAGTACTTCATTCAACGAGCTCTCACACCGCGTAATGTTAGGCGGTGTGGTCCCCCCGTCCATCAAGAGTCGAGTTGGCGGCAAAAAGGCTTTCTCCTTTGATGTATGGACTACTAATAAATCAAATAAGACAAATAGTAAAGACACATGTTGAATACTTTTTGTTGACCTCAAAATAGTCTCGTCAATAGCTATTAAACAAAAAAGTTAAGAAAATCTGTTAAAAAATAGTGGAGAAACGGGCACAAAATTTTCCTTCCTATACTATCTTACTAGTGACGACCCCGTAGCTCAGTTGTTAGTGACCCTGCCGGACGTGCGAGGGATCTGGGATTCTATTGCTGGCCGGGGTAGACATTTATGTGACGTATAAATGTTTGTTCGCGGGTCATGGGTGTTTGTACGGTTCTACGTCGATGTCAACTTCCTTTACGTTTCTTTTTTCTTTTTCGTTTATCTATAAAGTTGTCAATTCTAGTACAGTTAACTTTGAAAGCAAATATATTTGTTTTAAAATTCCAAATTCAAATTTATTTCATGTTAAACCTACATCATTTCTTTACAAATTCAATCATCGTCATCATTTCCTGGCCCTCTTCCCAATCGCTTGGGGTCGGCATAGTGTCCTTTCCTTCCATACATCTCTATTTTTCGTCATCTCAGTGGACACATACTTAATCTTCATATCGTCTTCCACAAAATCCATCAACCACCACTCTCATACACTTCCATTGTCAGCATTCTTCTCGTCACATGACATTTCTCCCCACGCATTATGCCCATACCATGATAAACGGACACCTCTTACTTTCTCCACAATAGATGCCACTTTCAAGCTTCCTCTAACATACTCAATTCATACTCTATCCCTTTTTTTTGGTTATAGCCGACAAACGAGCAGACGAGCCATCTGATGGTAAGTGGTCACCGTCGCGCATGGACATCAACTAGACCAAAGGTACCACTTATGCGTTGTCGGCCAGGAAATGAGAAGAAGGTCAACATTCGCATCTCCTCTGCATGCATCATCTTTCGAAACTCAATCATTCATCTAATTACTCGTGTTTGCATCACATCGTTACGTTTACAGACAATGTAAAGCGAAAATGCTGCAGAGTTATTTTTGAAAATTAGGTTTTTCTCACGCTGCTCAAAAAATCAGTAATGAGTAGGGACCAGCCATGACAAACTTACTCGCGGTACGGTTTTGATTCAAAGGTTTCCAGATTTAAAATCTGAAACGATAATAATAGCGGAAAAATCCCAAACCTGGGTATTTCACTGACGACTCCATAGCCCAGTGACCCTGCCAGCCGAGCGTGGGGTCCCGGGTTCGATTCCCAGCCGGGTCAGACATTTGTGTGACAGATGAATGTTTGTTCTCGAGTCACGGATGTTTGTAATGACATATTGATGTACATCCATGCCGCCCGTAACAAAGGTAATCCTAGTGCGGGAGTGTCAGTGTGTAGACGTTTATTTATTTGCACCAAATTACGATAAAGCTGCAACACGACAAGGGGATATCGTTTGGACCGATTGGGGCCCTTCGTTAAAACATAGTACAAATATTTAATTTCCAGTGCTTTCGACGTTGCCGTTCGCACTGCCCGGCTATCCTCCATTTGGCGGCTTTTGTTGCGGACATTAAAGCGCAGCAATGCAAGCGGCATATCGTAGTGATCGCCAAACGCATTTTCAACGGTATGAGTATTCTAAACTTAGTTTTATTTTATTATCATTGAAAATACATATGAGGTGGCAATGTAAACACTCATTTCCGTTGACGTTGCCATAGCAATATTTGAGAAAAGTAGTGGGGCAAGCAATATGGCTGAATGTAAACGCGGTATAACATCGGTAAGCTACAGCCTGCTACTCGGGGACTTTGGATAATTCGGTGGGGGTTTCAATTCTAGAAGCACCTTATACTCACGGAAAGCGTGAGGAAATCGCAATCGTTACTCGAGCAGTGAACCAGAGCCCTCCGAATACGGGAGCGTGGCAATTTAATTACTTAACATGGAGTTGCGTTGAGCTTGTTCGCGTTTAGTGCTTTACACAGTTGAATGTACTTTCAATGAGTCGAAAGGGCACAACTGAATTTGCAATTGCTTAACTTTTTTATAATTTGAAACATTTTTATTTTTACAGTACTAATACACACTTTCTGTTGATCGCTACACCTGATTTCATTGGATACCGAAATAAAGGGACTAATATAAAATAATACATAGTTGTTATTTAACCTAACCAGTGTTTATTAATACAGAGTCACTCCACTTATAATTAGCCGACACGGTGTCCACTGTCACGATCTAGTGTACAACACGGTTTCCTTTGTGGGGACACCAGATATCACGTTACCCAGCGCCGGTGCACTCGCACCTAAACGTGGACGGAGTCAGGTGACGCACGGCCGGCTCGACCTACGACACTGAGCACCTCAGTCGGTCCGGTGCTCGTCCGTGCGATTGTCATGGTTGCCGTAATAAAACTATGTGCCGAAACGTCAACTTGGATTTCGTATTTCCACATAGTTAAATGTAACCTCCGATAAGTACTTTAGATGGTAAATTAGATAACTTTAGTTTGAACCTACCCTGAAACATAGTTAATTAAGAACCGGTAATATAGTCACAGTAAAATTATTTCGTTGATAGCACTCGTTATAACACTGTGGACCGCGGCCGAGTGCACGTCAGACGACACAGTGCAGGAGACAATAATCGGGATGAGTACGGGGATTTGTTCTACAGCAAATAACTTCAGCATACAATGAAATAACGACAAAGTATTAATATGAAATATAAATACTGCATTCATAAAATGTATCGTATTACATTCTGTCGTCTCAACTAACTACCAACTAAACACAGTAATGCTGGGTTTTACAATACCAAAAACGTAATTGAATAAAATCTGACACACCAAACACACCAACTAAAATCAGAACAACGACTTGCAAGTAATAAACACTGAGAACAGTCACTTGGTCACATTGTCCCGGAAGCCGGTCGGCCCCTTCGAGCGTAGCAGGCGTGGTCCGGACCTCACTTGGGCTTGGTCTCCTGGTCGGTGACGTATCTGATGTAGATGACGTCCTCGGGCTTGGGGTCCTCCGCCTGCGTGTCGTCCAGCTGCGAACACGCGATGGCCAGCGCCGAACCGTCGTGAGAGAAGCTCAGAGACGACACCGCCGTGTTATATCTGGAAATTGCAAGTGTAGAATTTTTCAAAGCCGTAAAGACTCTGTAAGGAGGCTACATGCCCTATCGTCATCAGCCCCAGTTGATGCTGAAGCAATCTGTAAGTACTCCGTTATAGCAACACATCTGTAATTGACGTCACATGGTCGTACGTAGCGCCGTGCAGAATGAAATGAATATGTAGCATTTGTGTTGATAGGTATTGCTCTGATATACAGTTTTACCAAATAAACTACGAACGCATTTTATCTAACAGTACAGATACAATAGACACAATATTCTTTATTATACACTTATTTGTGCGTTATGACCACATCAATACTGACATTTAAACTGCAATAAACCCCCGAGCAGGATAGACAGTTGAGTCTATTCCGGTTGTAATCTTATTATTTTTGTATTATGTACACACAAGGAAAACTGCCAGAAACAATATATGTATAAAAAGTTTGCAAAAGGGCTTCACTTCTTAAACAGTTCTACTTGTTAACCAGAACTTTCATCCAGCAGGTCCAAAAGTGATACAGTGAGGCAAACTACATGCTTATTAAACATGATATTAAAGACAAATGTATCTATTTTATACATATTATAAATAGATTGACGCACTGTCATCAAGAATTACCAAAGTTCTGAGGATGTTTAAAGTAGAAAGTGGCGAGTTAAAAATAGTGAAAAATAGCGTTATACCGGCAAGTCGCCTGCGTAAATATTGAAATTAAATGAGAAAACATTAAAAATAGAAATAGATTTAATAAAAACAGAAAATAATAAAGGAGCAAAGATGCCACCTTGAGGAATGCCCACGAATACATCATACCAATCGAACCGATTGTCATCAAGGCGGACGCGGTGAAGATTTATTAATCTACATGGAAATGGAATGGAGTACTAAAATCTAACAGGATGAATAACTTGAGGGATTTAATATCCATGGCCACACATGTATATCTTCAGTTTCTTGAGTAATGCAGTGACTTCACTGTGGTCTGAACAAATCTTGACTGATGAAGATTGTATAAGTGGAGAATGTAACCTAACTTTTGTTATAAGCAACAAAAAGAGTGCTATTCTTATCACTAGAGTAGGCAACTGGTATCATACCTGTGGAACTGACAGAGACGTTTCTTATTGAAACCGTCCCATATATTGACGTATCCATCGGAGCCGCCTGTCGCGAACGTGTTGTACACTGAATGGAAGCTTATTGCATTCACTGGGTAGATTTTTTCTAGACCTGTAACACGATAAATATTCAATTATATCTAAATTTTCATGGTTGCATCCAGTAGTACATGCGATAGGATATCATCCCAGTGGGGCCTATGCAAATCGGTGTAGGACTACATGATCACAGACTCTAGAACTTTTAAATAAAGAAATAAATTGGGACTCAAATATTTTTTTATTCCAAAAGCATTATAAACAAGAAACACAAATTACTATTTACATAAAACTTGTGAACAACTAAGATTACTACAAACTTTTATCATTGCTATCTAGCCAAATAGTAGTAATTGCTACCTGGACTTATTATTTCTTGATAAAAATTATGGATCCAGATCAGAAGTCTAAGTAAAAGATACATTTCTTTTTAATGAAAATCAAAGTTACGGATAATTTAAACTATTTGACCATATTGGAGCAGCCTAGAATACTCCCCCCAATCCCACGCTGGCAGAACAGGGTGTCGTAAGAGGTGACAGAAGCCAGCCTGCTTGATGGTAGGGCTTTGGGTAAAGTTTATATTATCAGTATTATTATTAAGTCTTTAATATCATTGTTGGTATTATCTTTCTGTGAAGACTGCCTGGCTAGCTATTACCCTCCTGCTTGAGTCAGTCGCCAAACAACTTGTCGTGTTCCAGTTGGGGGCTTGAGAGCCAGTACTTTTCATACCTTCTTCTCATTACCTGGCCGACAACGCATCAGCAATACCTTTTGTCTTACTGATGTCCATGGGTGACGGTGATCACTTACCATCAGGTGGCTTGTCTGCTCATTAGTCAGCTATTTGTAATATATATTCAATATAACAAAGATACTTACCTCCATCTTTTGTTCTGTGACACTTAAAAGCATATTTTTTCTTCTGAACTTCAGGGTTGCTGTCCAAATACTCAACAGCAACTCTGCCCTCAATGGAACTGAGAACATAACCCTGTTTGTTCGGGAAAACTCTGATACACCTGGTCTGGTACTTAAGAGAGGACTCCCTTCTCTGGTTCACATGGCCCATATTACGAACGTCCCATACAAATATTTTTCGACCAGATGTGCCCACTACAAACTTTTCACCAACTATACTCATTGTGTACACCTGAAAATTATTACCTTGCTTATTATTATCACTTGTAAATATAGAAGTGAAAAGTAAACTAGATAAAATTAAATTAAAATCCCTATGCTATATTGTATATATATACATTGCATTAACATTAAAACATTAGGTTTAGCCAAGCTCCAAATACTTTTCTACTTCATAAACCCCCACTCTATGCAGCAGACAACTAATTTCAGTGTTCTCTTATTTTACTATTGTTTCTTTAATTGTTCAATTGTAACTACTTTCACATTAGTTTGCATTTCCTCCTTAATCTGTCTAAAAATATGAATTGTCAGATTGACAGACAAATTGAGAAGTAAGCAAAATAATTACTGCACAAACAGCAGTAATCAATAACAATATAATTTCATTCAAAGCCTACAAAAATACCCTTTCATTTCCTTGGTTATAAGTTCCTACACAGTTGGGAACTCTGCTATCCCACATCTTGACTGTTCCATCCCAGCTGCCCGTGAGCACTGCATTCACTTCATTTGCAAACTCTACACAACGTATTGCACCCTTATGATCACCCAACACAGTCTCAGATGTTGCATTCAAGTCATACATCTTTAATGTCTGGTCAAGACCTCCACTGTATGAATGTACCGCATCCTGAAAATTACTGTTTAATATTACATCAAATTAACATAAAGAGTGAATCAACACCCATGGAACTATTTTTAAAATGAAGATTTTGTTTATTTGTTTAAATTACGAATTTTTAACATGTTTTAAATTAAACGAGGAAGCAAATCAGCTGATGGTAAGTAATTACTGACGTGTTTATGTTATAATAAAATCATACTAAGAAAGGGTAACTGTTTCAAGACATTAGCTCGACAACCAGTGTCGCGACTCACCCTGAAACAGACATCAAGTACCGGCAATTCATGATTGTATTTGTGTCTCTCGATATTCGCCGAAACATCATATAGCCTAACCGAACAATCCCAAGAGGACACAAGAAGGAATTGGTTGGATTTTGGAGCAAATTTCACACTTGAAATCGCATCTTCTGGAAGAGTTTTTAACTTAAATTCTGTGCGGGATTCCGCCACCCGCGTCACAGTCATTGTGGAAGCAATTTTGTTAAAACACGAAAAACAACTAAAAATTAAAAAATAATCCAAGTAATGAATTTACAAAATCTGTAAATAACGGCGCTTACAGACTATTACGGTTAGAGACACACGACGACACGGCGCTTAACCACTATACATAGGTAATGTCACAAGCAGTGCTGCCATTAAAAAAATCTCGAGTCCCCGAGCACGTCTGTGTGTGTGCGATTCCCCAAAATTCCCCGCTTCTTTTAATTCATTTCCCATTCATAAAAATTATTCTATGTTGACCTATGTCGAAATTAACTTATATTACTTGTTTAAAAATAGCTGCACTTTTTAACCACTTTTCAATAATTTCATTGAAAATTTCAACCGTACACACCAATTTAAAAAATCGACAAGCATAGAAAATGGATTACCTGTGGATCTTCTCTTTGCTGGGTTATTCTTATAAGAAACTATGCAGACTAACAAAGAACACGACATCATCGCAGTTACTGTTTTTGCCCGAAAAAATACAGTAAGATTGTAAAAAAAAATACTAAAATAATAAATAGCATTTTTTTACCGGACTAATAGAGAGTAAATAGTTTAAAAACAGTCCTACGGCCAATTCTCCTGCATCTCTTTCTCGCAAGTAGGTTTTTCCGTAAAGCTCGAAATCTCACTCGCAGACTCTGTTCCTCTATTACGCTATTATATTAACTTTATGATTTCAACTGTCATCATTCTACGCTCCATCTATTATACCCACTTCACCGTGCTCCAACATTACACATCATACAGACTCGTCAGTCAGGCAATATATTCTATGATGTAAAAGTACTCTGTGGTTTTAAGTGACATGTTTGTGATGAGGTGTGAATAGAGAAATCCTTGTTTCGTTTCGATAGAATGAATTCATGTGCAATGATCATCGCTTGAACATTTGTGATGTTTCAGTTGTGCTCTAATTCTACGTGCAAATAACTTGTAAATATAATACAGTGCTTCAAAACATAACAACATAAATGACAATACCACCGTGCAAGTTAGTCTACTCCGGTTAGAACGAATGGAGTGATAATTATATAAACTAATAATGCAAACCAATTTGAAAACGAAAGAGATGTTTATAGTCAGAGCTTTGGAAAAAATATTAACGGATAAGGACATAAAAAGGTCCTATCATAGTCAGTTAAAAAAATCCTGCGAAGTCGCACTCGGTAAGACATTTTGACGTATTGACTAGATAACGTAATTATTTCTAACTTTGTAACTTCAGGTTTTTCCTAATTAAGTTATAAAATAAGTTACGAAATTGATACCTACAGTTTCATATTGGAATGGCGATTACTGGTTTGACCTTGGAAAATGGTAGTGGGGACATTGTTAGTCTTATCAAGAGAGTTTAACATTCGATTATGATCGAAAGTTAGTAATACTCGTAATGAATGTATGAAACACTTGGATATACCTTGTAACAAGATACTCCAAGTAATTTGAGGTGATGTTTTCATTGAGGTTACCTATTGATTTCATGATACTTGTATTTCTGTGGTTTTCCTACCTTATGTTAATTAACTTATAATTATTGCCTAATGCATGTTTGAAAAACAGCTGTATGTTTGTGGAATTAAATATAATTAAACAAGAAGAAATGAATCTAGCAAGTCATTGATATTTCATGAAAAAATAGGATCAAATCTCCACCAATATATCTTTTTCATATACTAATTTAAGGTATTATATGATGAATTAGATATGAATTTAATTTTTCACAGTTTTTTTATAACTTGTGGAGATGGATGTAGTTATGTGTACCTGTTCAGTTAAAGAATACACATTTTAAAATTGTCTAAATAATTTGTTTTATACTTATCGAAACTTTATTTTTTATTTTCAGAGGAAATAAAAGCGGAATTAAAAAATGGTGGTCAAATTGATTCACCAGAAAGCCCATCATCAGGCACCCTACCTCTTCCTAAAAATGACTCTTCTAATATTATTACTGCTGAAAAATATTTCCTGCCATTTGAGTTGGCATGCCAAAGCAAAGCATCCAGGATAGTTGTCACTGCTTTGGACTGCCTTCAGAAGTTAATTGCTTATGGTCACTTGACTGGAAACATTCCTGATTCCACCACACCACGTAAGCTTCTTATAGACAGAATTGTTGAAACCATTTGCAGTTGCTTCAATGGTCCACAGACAGATGAAGGGGTTCAGCTTCAAATCATAAAGGCTCTTCTGACAGTTATCACTAGTCAGCATGTTGAGGTTCATGAAGGCACTGTATTACTTGCTGTTAGAACATGTTATAACATTTATTTAGCCAGTAAAAATCTTATAAACCAGACAACAGCAAGAGCAACACTTACACAGATGCTTAATGTTATATTCACAAAAATGGAAAACCAGGCTTTAGAATCTGAAGGGAATGGCAACCAGCTAACTGAAATAAATCATAAAATTCCCAATGGAACATTGAGTACAGAAGAGAATCAAGAAAATCATAAAATTCAATTATCCCATGATGAACAAGTGGATGAAATATTGGAAGCAAAGATAATTGCTAAGCAGTTAGTTGATTCAGTGATAGATAATGCTGTCACCATTGCATCTAAGAAAAATACTGATGACTTAAATCAAATTGGCCCTGACAATAATGAAAATCCATCAGACACTGGAAGTGTGTCTCAAGAGAGCAATGGACAGTCTAATACTGAAGCATCTATTACAAGGATACCTTCACAAGAAAGTGTTGATGTAGCTTCAGAGAATGACAATTCTGTTACGGCAAAATTTACTCATGTTCTGCACAAAGATGCATTCTTAGTATTCAGAGCTTTGTGCAAATTATCAATGAAACCTTTACCTGAAGGAACTCCTGACCCTAAATCACATGAACTAAGGTCTAAAATTCTATCCCTACATTTATTATTGTCCATTCTTCAAAATGCTGGTCCTGTATTTAGAAATAATGAGATGTTCATTACTGCTATCAAGCAATATTTGTGTGTGGCCTTATCTAAAAATGGTGTCAGTTCTGTACCTGAAGTTTTTGAACTTTCGTTAGCCATATTCTTGGCTCTGCTGCAAAACTTCAAAGTCCATTTGAAAAAGCAGATAGAAGTATTTTTTAAAGAAATATTCATGAATATCTTGGAGACATCGAGCTCTTCATTTGAACACAAATGGATGGTAATACAAGCTTTAACCAGAATTTGTGGAGATGCACAGAGTGTTGTCGATATATATGTTAATTATGATTGTGACTTATCTGCAGCAAATCTGTTTCAAAGACTCGTAAATGATGTGTCTAAAATTGCACAAGGAAGACAAGCTTTAGAATTAGGGGCCACTCCAAACCAAGAAAAATCAATGAGGATCAGAGGACTTGAATGTCTTGTATCAATACTGAAATGTATGGTGGAATGGAGCAAAGAGCTTTATATCAATCCAAATATGCAAACCACCCTTGGAGAAAGAGCAGTTAAAGAAGATACTGATCATCAAAGCATAAAGTCTCATGGTGGATCGAGTTTAAGTCTAGTTTCTACTGGATCTAGCAATATTGGCAACAGGGAAACATTAGATTCTCCTGAGCAATTTGAAGTTCTGAAACAACAAAAAGAAGTATGGGAGACAGGTATAGACTTATTTAATAGAAAACCTAAGAAAGGAGTGGCGTTTCTTCAAGAACAAGGGCTTTTGGGAACATCTACTAAAGAAATTGCTGAGTGGTTATTAACTGACGAACGAATTGATAAGATATTTATAGGTGAATATTTGGGTGAAAATGACGACCACTCTAAAGAAGTCATGTATGCATACGTGGACTCCATGAATTTTTCTAATATGGACATAGTTGCTGCCCTTCGACATTTCTTAGAAGGCTTTAGGCTGCCAGGTGAAGCTCAAAAGATAGACAGATTAATGGAGAAGTTTGCTGCCCGGTACTGTGAATGCAACCCAACTAATACTCTATTTACAAGTGCCGACACTGTTTACGTACTGGCTTTTTCCATAATAATGCTGACAACAGATTTGCACTCGCCTCAAGTAAAGAATAAAATGACAAAAGAACAATACATCAAATTGAATAGCGGCATTAGCGACAATAATGATCTGCCGAGAGAATACCTGTCACAGATATATGACGAAATAGCTGGCCATGAAATAAAAATGAAAAACACATCTAAACCGGGAAAACATATGATTGCTAATGAAAAGAAACGCAAGCTTATATGGAATATGGAGATGGAACAAATATCAACTGCTGCAAAGAATCTAATGGAATCAGTGTCACATGTACAAACACCGTTTACAACGGCGAAACATGTCGAACATGTTAGGCCTATGTTCAAAATGGCATGGACGCCTTTCCTTGCTGCATTTTCTGTAGGGCTACAAGATTGTGATGATCCTGAAATAGCATCGTTATGTTTGGATGGAATCAGGTGCGCTATTCGCATTGCTTGTATATTCCATATGTCACTTGAGAGAGATGCATATGTACAAGCATTAGCCCGGTTTACTCTATTAACAGCAAATTCACCGATTACCGAAATGAAAGCCAAGAATATTGACACGATTAAGACTTTGATAACAGTTGCGCACACGGATGGAAATTATCTTGGGTCGAGTTGGTTAGATGTGGTAAAATGTATTTCCCAGTTAGAATTAGCACAACTAATAGGTACCGGAGTTCGACCTCAGTTTCTGTCAGGTTCAGGTATAAAGCCTCAGCCAGATTCACTGAAATTCAGTCTCATGTCTTTAGACCCTAGCGTCAAAGAACACATTGGGGAAACAAGCTCCCAAAGTGTGGTAGTAGCTGTCGATAGAATATTTACCGGTTCAACAAGGCTAGATGGTGATGCAATAGTTGATTTCGTCAAGG
>DWPT01005489.1:0-12192 GCA_018251895.1 Agathymus mariae mariae
GGTTACGTCACCAGGGGGCTGTTGACCCCCTTGAGTAACTGCCCGGGTATGGAGGGTTACCTCGAATCCCGAATTCCCACGCATGGGTCGCGCTCCTTGTAGGGACCAGCGCGTAGGATGTCCCTCTTCTTCCGTGTATATTGTCTTATATTTTGTCGGCGAGGTCGGTCGGGTCCACGAGCGTTTCATGTGTTAATTTTGAAAAATTAACAATATTACAAATTTACATATCAATTGTAGCTCATAACTATGTAACTTTGCATGATTGGGGACGATTTTTAACAATTTGTATGCCTTGACATCTGGTCAGTTTTGGGGGCTCCAGCATCTGGTGTTAACGCACAGGTGTGTGTGTGTGTGTACTGTGTAAAATATTTCTTCAATATACCTTCCTCGCACAAAAGGTTTATCAAGGTGTCATCGAGACGCCGAGACCACAATAGACGATCTGCAAAACACATTACAGATGAATTGACAAAGATAACGATTCTCTTATCTAACAATTAGCTTAAGGTTTTATTTTACATAGAATAAGTTAATGCTCGACAATCCGACCTGACGGTAAGTGGTGATGAACACACTAACTTATAAAAGTCTATTCAATCTCCTCTTGAAGACTCCCACATCAAATAGTGACAGTATTGTTTGTTGAACAGGTCAAAGTACAATAAACACACACACCACACCATACCACCACATGTACGAGTGCACACACGCGTGTTTCTCGAAGAATACAATTTCAAACGATCGCAGAGCGTGCACTGTCGCGGTTGTATTTGTAATCTTTCCAAGTAATAATCATCAATTTGCTGCTTAATATCACATCTAATATTAATGTTGACACGTCGAAACTCTTGAATTCCTCATACCATAGACCGAGGACTGTTAGAACTGTTTTATGTTGAAGTATTTAAATTTAGGTGAACGGTCACCTCAAATTCAAAATCGTTTATTTCATGTAGGTATTTGTCACTATGCTTAAGAATATCATTATTTTGTTTCTATCGCTCTTCTGAAATGGTGCGTGATACTGGACGATCAAGAATGATGAAACAACTCCTGCGAAGGCATTATTATCTATTGGTGTAGAAGATCATTTATATATATCAAATGTATGTAAAGGACCCAAAATTGATCCCAACAACACACCCGGGACAACCGGTGACCCCGATCACTTAACACCATTTTGTATATACTCCTCAAACAACGATATTTTGTTTATTTTCAAAAGCCACTAAATATAGGTACGCCTCCCAGGCGTCCAGTATAATACTACAATCTTTTCAGAATCTAGCAGCCATATCGATTGTATTGCGATCTTTAGTAAGAATAATAGTACTTTTTTTTATTTGCAAAATAAAAACTGTAATTTCTATTCGTTACATAATCTGCGAACTGTCTCCTGTTCACCCGGGTATTAGCAAATCCTTATAACGTTTACCGCCACCGTTTACCACCCGCTCGTATGCCAATATGGTGCGGCGCGCGGCTCGGGACTCGCGGTACACGACGGAGCTGATGAATTACATGCGGCTCTAGGCGGACGTTCCGGTAACAGTCTGCTTGACGCAACTACAAACGAGTACATGTCGCTATGGTTACGGCGCATTAACAGCCAACGGTTCCCTGCGGGGTCGAGTGCTCATTACGATGACCCATACATAATGCAAAATGTGATTTAAGGCCTTAACGTTTAATTAACATACCGTGACTATTGTTACGCAATCTACTCGTAGATGTTCAATACCGATGAAAACGGAGACGGAACGAATGCTGTATTATGCATAATTCATTGAAAACGCTGAACTGTCACTGAAGGGTCTTCAACAACAACTTTCGAATTTAAAATAATGCAAAAAGACAGAGATAAACAAATGTAAATGAAGTACTAAAAATATTTCTCGAGTTGCAGCATACGCTACAGAAATGGAAGAGTTCACAAAAGAAATTGAAGATTAGACTGTAAGAAGGAAGAATAAAATTAATTGATAAAGAAAAAAACGAAAAGTGTTTTTGGCGTAAGAAGAAGCAGTAAAAAAGTCTTCAGCTATAATATTTATAGTACTATTTACATTATTTATACTATATATATTTTATATATATATATATTTAAATCATTATTCTTATTCTATTATTATTATTATAGTTATTTATGATGAAATATATTTTTGACTACATATTCTAGTTAATAAAGTATGATTTGAATCCTGGTTATATAAGAATACAAATTGTAGTGGGGTTTGACTGCTCACATTATATATATATATAATAACTATTGCATGGCGGTATATATGTAATGTATGTATGTATGTAATAGTATGGAGGTAATACTATATATTAAAAAAATAACTTTTGTTTTTAAAGCAGCAATATTCTTCTCTGTCCTAGCGCTCTGCTTGAGACTTACTCGTATTTCAAAAGACGAAGTACATAGTCCACTTAACTATGGAACATTCAGGGTGCGTGCCAAATTGTAACGTAGCCCACATGAAGGAGGCTGAGTTTTCAATCACACTTGCGTCAGCTATCCGTGCACTTGACACGCGTGTATAATTTATAAGCAATCTCCAGAACCTGTAGAGAAACTGCGTGAGGGATCTTGTATCTCGTCATAATTTGTCACGGTATTGTGACGGCACAAGCGGCACACTAGACTGACACAACCGAGTAATAATAATGTTTACCACGAGCGAGACACGATTTAACTCCGAAGTGGTTTCAGTTAAACTTCGATTTGTTTTGAATCGAAAACAATACTCTCTGTCGGAAGAGCGATTTATTCGGTCATTACCGTAACGATGCGACGCTCGCCGGTAGTGAGTACCCGTAGAACGTGAACATTGCGCCGTAATGAACAGTAAGTGCTGGTGCGAATGTGTAACGTTGTAAAACATACATGTTTTTGCGCGAGCCTCAGTAAGATTTACATATATAATTCGTTCAGAACGGAGGGACACGGTTGAAGAGGAATTTGTTATATTTATGTAAATTCCGTCCAACGCTACATGACCATCGCTTCAGTTTGGCGATAAAGCTGGAAGGTGGTGGCAGGGAATGGATAGTTCAGTTAATTGGGTTTAAGGCTTATAGATTTGTTTTATCAAAATCTATAACTTCGTGTGGAACCTAAGATGGACAGGAACTTCTAAATTACCAAACGAAACTGCACGTGACAAATCCATCGTGCTTGGATTCATTTGATATTTGTCGATGGGTATAGATATATTAAATTACCAAACGAAATTTTAATTTTTCTTTTCACAAGGCGTCTCTGAGCCAAAAGCATATTTTTTTACCGTCTGTCTTCTATATGTAAATATTGTAAATTGAAAGTGTTTTTGTGGTGTCGGTACATCATTTACAAGAAATCTAAACCTTCCTTTTTACTCTCAAGAACATACAATATAATTTTATGTGAGAAATTAAATATATTCATAGATTGTCAATGAAAGTTGTGCTTCATCCTTTGTACACTCGTAGGTCTTCACCGACTGTTCACGAGATGTGACTAGTCCTAAGATTTGAGTCCTAGGAGTTGATTTTTGACTTTCGAGTTCTTTTAACATAATATATTGAACACTTACCATATTAATTTCATCGTGTCATTATTCTGATTCATAGCTTAGAATCTGAATCAACCAGAATATATAAGCTGTTATTTGAGAAAAAATACCTAAATTAGTATCTACATAAATATAATAATTTTATTTGAATATAATATTATGTATTCATTACGACGCGAGGCTTGCGATGGACGACCTGCCCGTCCCCGACAGGTGAGCCTGACGGATGGGATCGAGTCGCTGTTATTAAATTTGCCTTCAAGATAAACAGGATTAAGAAGTACGGGCGAATTTCATTTAGACACGCGGCGACGTGTCGTACGACTTTGATTCTGACAGTCTGCCTGTGAGTTGCCTCCTCAACGTGCCTTGACATCGCAGTAAATCAAATCTAAAGGGATTAACAGACTAGAGGGGCCTGCATGGTCGTCGTTAATGTCGATAACCATACTTTTGCATTCTACTTAATAATACAAAATCCAAAGTTAACACTCATTCGGGTTCTCAGAATTATTTTATGTATCGTAAGCTTTTCAATGATCATGTCCAAGTTCTGGGCACACGTGACACCCATTTTTGGGGTACGCTATAGTTCGTTGACGGGAAATTCGGCGTCATACCACCCGACTCTTGTATCCAGACTTGAAGTAAGTTCGCCGTAGGCTGATACATTTATTGTACAATAGTTTTTTAGTTATGTATATATTTTTAAATTCTCAAACTCTTTGTTTGACACGAGTATATCATATGTTTTTACATTTATTAAATAATGTTTTCACAAGAAACTAACTGACCCGAATTTTTAAGTCGATGAAAAAATGTTTCATAGCACGGTGTTCGTGGATTAAACAGCCCTTGGATAAAGATTTATGGATGTGGGTGGAGGGCATAAAGATGAAGTGGCACTGCTCTCGGGCCTGAGGGTTTTGCCTCGCCTCGGCGGGCAGGAATTATATAGTGCGGCCACTAACTCACCGACCAAATTATTTACACCCGGAGAAAGCGTTGTTAGAGGTAGGTAGGTCACCGGTATAAATTCATTAAATATTTTCATACTCTTTAATTATTTCACTAATTTCTATCCAGCCAATGAAATCCAATGAAAGCCAATAAAATTAAGCACTCACGTTTGTTGAAATTATTCGTTCTCCGTCTCGCAAATAATATTTATACATAAAACGTGTAAGGATTTTATTAATAACCTTTGTTCGTGTCAAAAAGGCAACTATTTATATATTTTATTTCTTGTAGTTTAGCTGTTAAAAGACAAGATGATAAATAACAAGGTAGGTCCAGCGCGCCGCGGCGCCGGCGTTGGAAATGGCAAATTTGATTCCGACACGCCGACACGTGTCGGGCTCTGCTGGGTAATATGATTTACGTTCTAATGTAAATTAAACTATTCGATCCGGTTACTGTGTTACAAATTTGGATAAATGTTTGCGTATAAGACCCGTTACATTTTAATAAACAATATCCTAAAACGAACGGTTCATTTCTTGATCTGATCTGACGTCTGTTATCAATCGCAAATTGCACTTCAGTACGTACCCACACATGTATCGGGGACCGAGTGCTATACGTCACCAGTAACCACGGTGATCGGTGTAGTAAAACCTTGGCACTTACCAACCGTCGTACCATCACCATATAATGATAATTATACTTGGAGTATGGCTTGGGTACATTAATATGCTATTTTGTAATTCTTCTCTGTGTGGCAGTGCATCGTAGATAAACTATTGAATTAAGATTTGTGTAGTTTCATCGATCGTACCATTAAGAAGAACGTGAGCCGGAGTCACAATCACATAAGATCTTCCGGGAAGAAGGTACTGGTAAAATGTACACACCGACCGACCGACATAGCGAGTACCTATGTAGCAACAGCAGAATTATTTCGATAAAAATATTCATGTGCGGGTTATTCATTTATTTTGTGTTCGTAGCGACAGTGCGTGATGGACGGCGCGCGTGTCCGCAGTGTGACGTCAACGGCAGGTCACCCGCGGGATTTATGACCGCTAGCCGTAAGTTATGACCACCTCGCCACCACCCACAGTTCGGTGCATTTACTGATTCTTCGTTTTTTTATTCGTCCATAAATAAAGTTTGCACTATTGGAACGTAAGGTTGCTTTTGTGTTACAGATGGGCCACTGCGCGCTGCGCACCACGGCTTCAGAGTGGACCGATGTAAATGCCGGGTGAGTTCAAATGGAGAAATTCCGAGCAAGGACTTTGTTTTACCCGAAGCAGGGGTGGCACTGAACGAGTTCTATGTCAGTCCTTAGGGCGTCAATAAATCCAAGCGTGTATACAAAAGAAAGTACAACTGCTTAATTTATACATTAATGCCAAATATGACACAGAAACTTTGACATGGATTGTCGTGATCGAGAACCTTAATTCTAGGGACGTAACCTAACCTAACCTAATTTACTGTGGGTGCAGGTACATTTAAACATGAACGTTTGGCCCAACACGTGTCCGATCGCTGCCAGACGAGAAGCTGAACGGGTCGCCGATCGTCGTAAGTGGGTCGCAATATCGGCGTAACTGAAGCTTTTGAACCGGTTATTAAACGATTCGTACATGTACGTGTGTGAGTCGCGACCCACCCGACCGACCCTGTTCCACTAATTAGCTGTAGCCGCCGTACACGGTTGCGCGCACACACCGCGTGGAGGGGGGAAGGCGGTTACGAACACTTCGATAAATTGATAGATTTTAAAAAACAATAAAAATATTTTGAATTACATTTAAAAGATGCATCATCGCAACCTCTCATTTGGGCTAAATTGTGTAGTAAGTAGTTCGGAACTTATGTACAGAGATAAATAAGCAGTGTTTCGCGTATTTTATGTAGTTTGTATACACGACGTCGTACGTAGCGACTGTCCGACACACGTCCCGACACGTCAGCCGAGGGCGTGTTACTAGTGCGGGTGAAATACAATTATCAACAGGGGGACAGGCGTCTACCGTTTTCAATTAATTTCAGCTCGGTTATGTGTCATGTATTTCATATTTTTCTTGAATTCGGAACGATATGTATGTGATATGTAACATGTAATATTTTAATATGATTTAGTTTGGAACTCTCAACATTAAATTTAAAGGCTCATTAGATGATGATTACGTATTTGTTAAGTATACGGTGGTATTGATGTAAATATTTGGCGCCGACCGAGCTGCGCTCGACTTTCAGCTCGCGGTCACGGTCGATCGCTCTTCGACTGACACGGCTTTAACAGAGATGAAACGAAGCAGTTCATTGAACCGAGATTGTGACGTTCTCCGTATGTGTTTTTGAAAATATTATAAAATTATAATAATATAGATTTACATCTACCGGCTTTTCTAAAAGGTGCTTACTCATGCAGAATAAGAAACGGCGACCGAGTCTGAGCCGGATAACCCGCACGAACTGCCATCGACCAATCGATAATTCAATAAAGAAGGGAAAAAATTCATAAACTGTGAACAGTGTCCATACACTATGTCCACGACACGGTGACAGTCGAAACTTGAACAGAAACGGAAATTTGTATTCGTTATTAAGAAATTTGAAACATCAGTGAACAGCGTGTCCAAGAGTGTTGCAGAACAAGCACGTCGTAACACAACACGTGTCAGGAACGTATGCCATCTCCGTTCGTGGTGTTTTACACCCAAATAATAAAGGTGTCTCCGGAATATTTTTGCCACAGTTCGGATTAATTTCACAGTTGTAATTTATGAAAAGATTTTTTATATGTGAACGTTTTAGCAGCGATTGATACCTTTCAATTACTTTCTTCTTCTAATCTTCGCAACTAACTCCATATTAGTATATTATTATCACTAGCTTCTATGGATATAAGCATGTCGATCACTAATACCTATACATCTGATAGTTATAATATCGTTCGGGAATGTGGGTGTAGTGGCAACGACGCACTTGGCTGCCGTCGGAGGGACTCGACACACGAGCTCGGCAGTCGGACAAATTACGACTTGTACTCGTGGTGATGAACAAAATAATAGTTACGATGATTAAGCCGTGTTGCAATGTCACATCAATTTTATTTCGAATTTTTGCTCTCGAATGTATTTGTATGAAATTTTAATTCCATCGCTGTAATACGAGTGTGCGACGTCATCAGTTTTTATAATCAGGATTTTAAACATGTAAAATAAATTCCGGTGTCAAATGCAGAGCTGCAGCTTCAGCAGAGTCCATCACATCGACGGACACGGCGCGGCGTGACGTCCGAGTGTGCAACGCGTCAGTCGCGATGTGTCAGGACTCAGGACTCGATTTGTTGGAGCCCGCCGAGTGACGGCCCGCGTTACGCCCCCCGCGACTGATGCTTCGACAGACATTACGTTTCCATCTCAATTTGACGCATCACCAAATAATATGTCGTGCGCTCCACCAATCAAGCCTAAATTGCGTCGTGTTACCTCTTTGTTGTCAAATAGTCAGTACAGTCAGATGCATTGGTATTCGGTCACCCAGATGCTGGTTACCGAAACGATAAGTTATTGAGGATCCAGTATAATTAATACTATTGTTCGGAAAAAAAATTGTTATCCAAATTTATTATAAAGATAGGTACTCTTGTAGGGAGGTTAGAGTACTAACAATAAACGAACCCTATGAAACACTACTACATTGTATGATTGTAATTCCAAAAATCAGCAATTATTGTAAGAAACTAGAATGTATGCAACGACGTACATTTACAAAACATTTTTAGTGATGAACCTCGTTCGAACAGTTCACACAAGTTCCCTTTGGTTTTTGCACAATGTGCTCGGATTTACAGGGCTTATGAAAATCTCAGTTTGTGTTCTGGCTATTTTATTCAGTTCACTGTGGAAGGGGTGGCCTCGATGACAATGGTTCGCTCATTTTACTATGGCAAGGCCGAGCATCGGGATCAGCCTTTTTGTCTTGACCGCGTGACAATATTAGTTCAGTATACAGTTGTATACAGTTCTAAACCATGGAGTCGGTGGGCGTCCAGGTCTTGAATTCCTCCATGTCCTTTAGTTTTCTGTTCATGTGGTCTCCGTCGCGTCTCATGAGTTTATCAGTTGCGCTAGCTACTTTGAACGTGCCCCTGATATGCACCTTCCTGACCCATTGATAAGGAAACAAACTATTGAATTGAGTATAAGCCGAGGTGCGTCAACTCAGGGGTTCCTTTTCGGGATTTAGTGGAAATATCTCGAGGGAAATATCTATCCCGTGTGAAATATTTGATGTTGACTGAGACTCGCGGCCGCCCCTCCGAATATAATATTATTATTTAAAAAACAACTACGACTGGTGAGAATTGACTTTCTAGATTCTAAACAGATAAAAGTTCGATTTGACAGTAGGCTAACAAAGGTTGGATTTGAATTTAATTAAAAAAAAAAATGATTTTTATAATCATATTTGAATAAAATTATTTGATTTCACCAGAGCGGCTACAAAGACGATTTTAATTTTTGTCTCCTGAAGTACGGTAATTGTAAATGATAATTTATCTCAAATTAAAAAATCTATCGAGGTGGTACAGTCTGCTTCAAGTTCAAAGAACTACAAATCATACCCTCATAAGGTATGTCTCTATGTGTACTGCAGCCTGATGTTGTATGAGATATCATCGTACCGCATCTGTGTGCACTGTGATTTCGTTGCAATAGATCTCTCACAGATGTGCGGCTAATTGAAAAACATTGGCAAAGGACTGGAATAACTTGTCCGCGTCGGTGTTCCCGCCTACTTACAATGTGAGAGTCTTCAAGAGGATATAAGAATTATAAAAGCCTATAAGTTCAAGTGCATTCAACATGTTAGACTTCATTACCACTGATCGTCACTTGGAATTGCTTTCAAACATTAATTTTTGTAAGTAAAAGTAAACGTATTAAATACGAAATATCCCGTTGACCATTTTCACTCAAATTTGGTCTGATCAACTATGAAAACCGATCACAGAATTTAATTGAACACTACGTCGGTGATAAAATAACAACATCTAATAATCCTTAATCCGATGCCGACCGAGATGGTGTTCTCTCCTCTTCGGTGTCGAGGTTGGCTGCGTTCAACTTTACGTAGCCACACACCCACAAGAATACAGAGGACTTAGTAACAGACAAGTCTCTTGTATCTGGCCAACCTATTTGGATTTTATTGCAAATTTATTTTCGAAACACCTAAAATAGTAAAGTGACCTCTGTGTTATCATGAATTGTTTAATACTGGTGAATTGCTAGGGGAATAAACATACAAACATTAATAAAAGACAACATAACTGGCTACCATACGCTTAATGGAATCGAATACACTCCGATTAGTGAGATGTACAGCGATTTGTAGCAGACATGATGCGCTAGCGCCGTCTAAACGGAATGGAGATAACAAAATGAGATGGCCTTAAAAAGTCACCTGTCCCTCAAGAATGACGTCATAACATTGAAATATACAAGGAGTCATCGTATATACAGTCACAAATTTGTCAATAGTAATACTCGACCTATTTTAATATTGGTACGCAATATAAAGCAGTAATTATACATTTTGAATATGATGGTGTATAGTGTGTATGTTGCTCGTTCACCGCACCCAAAGTTGCACAACTATACTGGCGCACACTGAGCAGGCCTTTGAACGTATACACTGTCGTATACACAAACAAATATTAGTAAACGTTCTATTAACGTCGCTGATGTTAACTCCGCACCTACGTCTTTGCTCTCGCATCTATCTATTCCCAATAGAAGTCCCGTTCCTAACACAAATCAAACTCATCCCATGACGTAAATTACGATGGGAGCTGGCGCGCTGCCAGCGATGCGTTGTTGTGGCGTCACTACGTCACGATACGGCGCGGCCCCGCGCCGGGTACGTTACGATGCAGGTAATAACTTCCGATTCAATGAGTGCTGCGGTTTACGGTGCATTTTGGAGCTATAATTCTTTATTTGTAGTTTTAAATTTACAGCCGGACTCAATTGTTTAAAATTATAATAAGACTTTTATTGATATGGATTTTAATAAATAAATCAGCTCATTTAGTATAAGGTGGCTACTGTAGGCCATAGTTGTAGCACACACAGCACACAGCTGCCGTCCTGAATGACTGACTCGAGACCGGACTGATAATCAACATCATGATTTTCCGGCAGAAACATAGTTTAAATTGAACGCATATCTCATTTGCAGTGATGAACAAATAAATATATACTTTCTTTTTACTAACTATCGAAATGGTGGTGAAAGCCCTTAGATCGTCCAAACTGAGAAACAAAATTGCTGATAATAACTTTCTTTGAGACAAGTTTAGCAAATATGCTGGTCACAGTCATGTTTTACACAATAGAAAAGATGTCAATATTTTTTTACGTTACAACTTTTAACCTAACTCTATTGTAAAACGCCAAGTCTTCGTTAGTGTCCTACTCGCGTACTGAACTTGCTCAGACTGAACATCGAATAGTGTTTACGTCATGTTTCTCAGGACACATTTCTTACAAAGTACACAAATACTGGTGGAACGTTTGCCACTATTGGTCAACCACTGGACTTGAAACGGTCGTAGATTTATAACAGATTCTTTAGCCTAAGAGCACTTGGCCCCGTTAGTACGATCAAATCATCAAGAAATGGCGCGAGCAATCGTCTATAACCAACGAAATTCTGCGCAAAATGGAGCTTCGCAGCACTCTCAGTCTGATATACTGCCTGCTCAATGGGCCGTCGGCTGCTGCAGTCGGCTGCCGGAGATGTAGTGTCGTAGCCAGCGTCGACTACAAGTTGTTAATCACCTGTGTGTACAGGTTGACGGGTTCATCATCTGAACTGGCCGTGTAAAAGATTAAATGGGGATTCTGGTGAACTACCAACAGCTTTCAGCTTGGTTACCTTTAACAATTAGAAATAACTAAATATGTAGTGAAATACTGAAGTTCAGTTTTAATTTGATCGTTTTACGGTAAGGAAATTAGGCGAGCTTTCACATAAATCCGAGCTTAAACTCCATATGTTAAAAAACCCCTAAAGGCCAACCTCACAAGTATATAATGGTATAAGTTAGTAGTGATCGTACCTTGTGGTGTCTCCGCGCTGGCCGGCGACGTGACTTACGTCGCGTACAGCTGCCGTTGTACGTTGTGGTGGATAAATGTGGTGCACTTGCTTTTTTAATGTTCATATTTATTCAATTCCATTAGAAATAATAACATAATGTCAATTATCTCAATTATCTATATAAATCCATATCAATGTATCTTTATTTATGTAGTCAATTTGTGGTAGGTGGTCAGAACAGCTGATGGCCATTAATTATCCTCAAATTGAAATGTTTTAAACCCAGAGTCCAGTTATTGTGAGCTAAAAATTGTAATTTATTTTATTGTAACAGACTGCAAACGAGCTGATGGATGATGTGACGTGACTTCGGTAAGAAGACGCCCACGTCCAGCGCCACAGATGCTTTGCCGGCCAAGAACTTGTTATATTAAGCGTGTAATGGAAATGCAATAACGAGTAATAATATATCTAGAACGTTGACATTTATTATTTATTATGTTCACCGACGCACAATACACTAAGCAGTCGTAATAAAAACATTTATTATTTATTATGT
>DWPT01005490.1:0-12191 GCA_018251895.1 Agathymus mariae mariae
CTAGCCAGGCAGGCTTCACGAAAAGATAATACTACCAATAATAATATTAACGACTTAATAATAATATTGATAATATAGTCTTTACCCAAAGCCCTACCACCAAGCAAGCTGGCTTCTGTCGCCTCTTACGACGTTTTGCCAGCATGGGATTGGGGGAAGTATTCTAGGCCGCCCCAATACGGTCAAAAAACTTCACTTCACTACATTATTTACAAATAATACAGATTAATTTGTTAATTTCTAAACAGGTCCATGGATCCCCCAGGTCATGCGCCCGCCGTAGATCAATCTTGAAATATTTGTTATAAAATACATTGTTGTATACATTTTTCTGTGAAATTTTGTATCTTAATAAAGCTATGATTAACATATTTTATTTTACTAAGTATTTATGTTTTTCTTTTATATGATTACATGTATTATATTTCAACTCTACGGCAGGAAGGCACGAACACGGTAGTATGTGTATTGGAGCAAAGCTGTCGCATCATTGTAACAATAACAAACGGATTCAAAAAGGCATTCTGGGTTCAAAGAGACACGCACACTCTTTAAATATACCCTCTATTTGCTGAATGCGTAAATTAATGTTTCAGCGAATGAAGAATGTATCGAAACAGAGACTATTATTCTGGTATACGACATTCATTTTAGCAGAAAAGTGGTACCTTGGCAGGCAGGGAAAGAATCCTACTACCATACAAGAGTATCATGGGGATAAGACTGGATGGTACAGAGTCCAGCCTTCTCCAATGGAAATTACCGTTCGCCATAGCCATCAGGGTGCACCATGAGTAGGAGAGAATGCTTAAGCTTTGACTCAAAAATATCCACTTTACATATATTTTATACCCTTGAGTATAATATATAAATACCCCCCTTATTATTATTATCTGTATCCCCCTTATTATCTGTAGTCAGATGTATTCTCAGTGTATTTAGGAACAACTAAACTTCCTGTCACTTAACTTTGTTATAATCTGACTTCACTTATACTGTCAATATATATCAACATGTCAACAAAATTAATCGGTTGAACAACTTCAAAATTCCCGAAAGCCACATCACGAAACAATTTAATATGATTAAATTACCAAAACTTCAAGGAGACCCAAAAGCATCGAAGAATGTTTGCAAGTTTGTACGAAATCTCAACTTTATTTAAATGGGTTCGCTGTCGAGTCCGGATAATTTCCAAATAGAAAGTTATGAACAAATAGAAACATGGCTAATGGACATTATAAGTACGATGCGTTGACCCATTAACGGCCCACTGCAGGGCAGATTTGTCCTAGTAATTGAGAAGGCTTAGAGCGTGTTCGCTATAAAATAGGCTGCTCGAGGATCGCCGGTATTATTAAAGATTAATATTAATACAGTCAAAGGGAAATTGATTCTTTTTTGTACTGTACGCTGTTTTCTTATTCATCTTAATAATAGAAACTTACATAAAATAAATCTACTGAAGGACAAGATGTCTATTTCTAAATTTGTCTTCTAACTGCAATCAAAACTGATTTTTATTCACAGTAAATTTATGATAAAGGCACCACTTGTAACCAAATGTGACCTTTCAGCGGCTATTTTTACAAACTAGGGCAATTCTAGATCTATCCCTATAAACTTGATAGCTTACAATCGTTTAGGAATTATAACGAAAGCTGATAAAGGCTGAAGATATTTTCCAAAAATTTAAAATTCCAGTGTGGATCTCCGTCACGCAAATGGTTGATCGTTTGACGAACCAAATTCTGCGTACTTAATCTTTTTATCTGGAGATTGGGCGGAGTTAACATTTGGTAATTTATTGTTTACAAATTCTTTACTAAGAACAGCTATTTCATCTTTCTTAGATTACGGGATATGGACGTTTATCAGTGACGATTGAGGGACCACCTTAAACTAATGTACCTTAAGGGTCCATTTTAACCAACTTTCGACTGGATTAACTTTTTTGACAACTTTTACCAAAACCAGACGCATTCAGAAACTCAAAACCATATGTGAAAACGCACAAATTAATATGACTGATTTATATTTGTTTTCGGATCTTGGCTGTTTGTAGCGTGTTATTTGTGTATGTCCAAAACACCTGCCACCGAAACGCGCGACATGTTGACATTTATTGGTTTTACATACGTGTACTATCTCGATCAGGAATAAAAGTTATCTTTGAGCAATCGCAAAATTCGATTTCATAATTAACCCGTTTTATTGTTTATAAACTACAGATGTCGCCCTGTGTGCAAAAGTCGCAGACGCGAATGGAAGGGCCAGGTCCAGCACACGTCAGCTGAATTGCTCCTCGAAAGGAAACCTCGGCCGGAGTGCTTTCGCCGATGGCCCACGGTGCGTATCTCGTTTGTGCCACTGTGCCAGACCACCAGACCACCAGACCACATGATCTACATATCAAACGTTATACGACGTCTGCTGTTGACACACTGTCAATCGAGCTGAATTTAAACAATGCCTGTCTCAGCACTACTCAAGTTTGAAGTAATTAGAAATTTGTAACATTCTTAATGGAAGGAATTTTCAAAAGATACAAAAGATCTTCAGGTGATAATTCAGTATATTTTTATGTTTCAAGAAAAATCAATTATACAAGATAGACTGACACGCGCGTGAACTTAACGCTTTTAATCGTATCAACGTAACCCTAAAATCAGCGTCAACGAAGAAAACCGAAGGTATTTAGCGGTTGTTCGACTGGTCATAATGATACCAACTATATCAAATAATAGACACTGATGTCGCTATGCCTTCAGGATAATAGATCTATAAATATTATAGGCAAGTTAATTAACCCATATCAGCTTACAAAACGACAGATTTATTCTTCGTTCGTGTTTGTACAGACTTTCTCAAATAGGTGTACATAAATAAAGAATATACATAAAAAGTTTGTAGGATCTGTTGTCTTTAGTAATATAGATAATTTCGTTCATCAAGCTTTGATAAAAATTGAAAGTAGTTTATAAGTTTTGATACCGACAAAACCCGACACTGTGAAAGATTGAACTGGACATTGCGTCACATCGGCAGGATTATCACCCCACACAAAATAAATAAAGTGCGGGTCTCGTTTCATTTTAAAATATATCAATGGCAAAATAAACCTCAACGTTTTTTTCGAAATACCGTTACAAACCTGGGAGTCGAGCGACTATATGGAATTGTTCCTTAATTTGTCCTGCACGGATACGATTTCCTATATTTCATTTATAACCCTCAAAAGATAAATGTGGCGTACAGACATGCCAAGTGTCACCACTTCTTATATACAATCGTTCAACCAGGCCTTCTAAACTGCAACTTAGAAAAACCGTTATTTACAGAAAGTATACCCGAACAATCCCTGTCCTCTGTTTGGAAAGACACGCCATCTCACTGTCAAGGAACGGGGGGTGATACAGCCTGCGACAGTCGTCAGAATATGCCAAGCCCCACTGGATGATACCGTCGAAACTCCATATTTAAAATACGCGCAGCTGGCTAATAGACTTGGTTAGTCGATGATGGCAGATTCCTCTTTTCAACAGAAATAAACAAAACAAGACAAAACTTTTTCATATTTTCACTAAAGAAGTGCTTGATTTAGTGTTGGTAAGCAAGGTAAGATTTAACTTTTATTTTACAAGTGATCTAATTATAAGATTATTTGTTACCAACAATTATTATAATGAAAGACAGTATAGAAATGAATGCAAGGTAATAAGATAATTAAGAATAAGAATCCAATCAACGTTTATTTTGTAGTCTATCTATCGCCAACACCAAATGCACTCTGCTGACCATTGGATGGGACGATGCCACCACGATCCAGTTGTTAGAAGTCAGTAGGCCTTTGGCCATCTAGTTCGATACCGACAAGACTAATGCGTGACGGTAGAAAGAGCTAATACTGTAAATAGGGTAGTAACGGTATGTAAGGTGGGCCTTGTACCAGCTTCATTAACTGCCATCCGCCTTCTAAAACCGACCGACAAATGTTTTTGCGTGTTTCAGTTGCATCGTTGAAGAAACAGTTATCCAATTCGTTATCGGTGTTTCATCGTTTTTATCCGTGTTTTAACGTCTCCAGGTGCATTGGACGCAGTGCGCGCATGCTGTGCTTTCTGCGCATGTGTCGGGTGCTGCGCGTGCCAGCCGAACGACTACCGCCTTCGGGACGCCGACCGCGAAGGCAGCAGACGGCTGGACATGCATGTTTTTGACGCACGCGTTAAACAAGATTGCGAACCTATGCGGATTATGTACGGCGAATATTAGTGTTATAATACTCTGTTGACGTTATAATGAGTCTGATTGACGAGCACCGAGGGCTGGACGCAATTTCCAGCACAGGCTTACTTATGATTATGAGATAGATAAGTCAGTGCTTAACTACAGTCCAACGTGATGGTTAGTGATGATGTAGCCTTAGAAAGTTAAATGGTTAACGAACGATGAGATTCAAATTCTGATTTGATAAGTGCATATGTTTTTGTGGCATATTTCTTATTTCTAGTTCGAGTTGTTTCCGGTATCATAATCGCGCATGACCTCACCTCACGGTTAAGGCATCTTATTGTACAAGAGTTGAAATCATTTCTTGAAAATAAGGCTTTGCTGAAACGCAAATCTGAAAACAATATCAGTTTCATGGTAATCATTTGTATTGGAAAAAAACAAATTAGTAAAATAGTATTAAAGTTTAACACGGTTAGTAAAATAAATATTAAAGAATTTAACAAATAAAATAATGCTTTACAATACTTTATTTATATTTCATACTTTATTTAAACTTTAAAACAAAATGACACGAACCATAAATTTATGAAAAGGAACGTTACTGGCAACTGAACACCGTCTCCATTTTTCAAACTAAATATACTACAAAACTTTCTTAACTCTCGGTTGTGATACAAGACAAGCTATCGGGGCTCTTCTCACAAACGAACGCGTACCGGTTCTCGCACCATAGATCGTCCAACATTCCGTTTCGATAGATGGCGCCACAGTACTCGCCCGTCGTTGCGTTGTTCGGCTCGCCACCGGCAAATTTGTGATACACCTCAGCTAGCGGTGTACCTGAAAATGTAATACGATATAATAGTATTATAAACATAAGAGAATTACGTATGTTTACTTAATATTTTAAACATTACGACCAATATAAAATATTATGATGATAATGAATATAATAAAATTGGTTAAAGGTCACATTAGCAACGTGAGTTAATAATCACAGTTTGTAGCGGAATCACGTCTGCACGTCAAACCCAACGTTGAATTAAATCCGTGCATTGAGAAACGCAAAACGACACCGACCCCAATATATTGCATTCAAATCACTATAATAAGCAATTGAAAAAGGATTTCATTTGAGAGATAAATATATTTTGCATTTTAGTGTTTCATTATTGCATATGACGTTTTTTTGTATTCAGTGTTTTGGAACAAATTCTTTGTATATTATTTTAATTTAAAAATTTAATTTTTTACGTCGTTGCGTTTCAATAAAACATCTAATAATTGATGTTTATTCTTAAACCTACAAAATAGTGATTTTGTTTCGAAATCTTTAGACAGATTAAAGGTTTTGGAACTTCATGGTGTAAACTATATAAGTTTATTTAGGTACGATTTATGAATATTTCACTCAATATAATTCATACCATATTATTGTTTAGATGATACTAACAAGTATTACGTTGATATTTTATTATCATTTTTCAAATTTAGAAGTCTTACATTATCTCAAGTCATTAGTCAACGTCGGTCCCTACATGCGCACTAACTCGTCTCGTGGAACACAACATTACATTTATTTTACATTGAACAATTATATTTGGCTACACCATTTAGATACTGTACATAAAAAACTCACGTGAAAAGCATTCTTATGACGACATCTTGGACACGAGTTTAATATATAGGCAACAGTAAGTGCTTTATGTAACTGCGAATAGAAAAAACAATACTCGGGAGTTTCTTGCCGCTTCTTCTTCCAGAAACACTCGCGGTGGGGATTTGTTGAAGCGATGGCGTAGTTTGTCGTTCGAAAAGTGTTTGTAAAAACTAACTTCGAATAAATTAAATTTCTTTCGAAGCGAACAAAAAATATCGTATTAAATATTAAATTTCGTAATCAATAACGTGGCAAATTAATTTAACAAATTATTATCTATATAAATATTACTGTTTGAAACACGGTATTATAAATAAGTTTGTTGTTTTTTGTATAAAACTGTACCATGGTCGTAGTAATATTTTAACCGGTAACTACTGTAAAGTAAAATAAAACTTTAAGAACATTTTCTTATAAATAAACATTTCTCCCAAAAAGAAATCCTCATTTTATAAAGCCATTACTTCAAAGTGTGGTGACCGAAGCCGCGGGCAATAGCTCGTTAATCAAAAGAAACCTTTTCTCCATTGTTACATTATTCCTGATATCGTGACGTAGTAATATCTCCGTCTAACCCTCATTTTTCATGTCGAATGTTGGAACAAGCTGGGATTATATTTTGGCACGGTCGTACTTCTGTCAACTTGTTCTGAACGTAACATACATGTTTAAGTTTTATTTTTAATCTCTTCAATTTAAAACGACGTAAAGAATGAGTTTGTTTTGCCGTTTTTTCTCTTTCTACTAGAATTAATACTTATTGTATTGTTATACTAGAATTATTTATTATTATTGTAAATTCAAAAATATATCTATAATGTCCAATGGGTTAAATTTCACTTTTGTTACAGTAGTAGAAAATAATAATTGTAGAATTGAATACCCAAAACCACAGCACCACCTAGCATCAGATGAATTTTTATAAATGTTATTATTGACTATCATACTGCTATACAGATACTTAACATAAAATATCAGTAGAAATATAAACTGCATAGATACAATTAGCATGAATACAATGCCCTTTGGCAAAATATCGATATCTTTACCTTCTAAGACGTAATTTTGAAACTGATTACAAATACACAATAATATCACTTACCGTCAATAGTGATCCATTCACCATGCTCTCCCCAGTCGTGGAAGCCAACGAAAGCGACATCCTTCCAAAAGTTGCCCAACATAGACCCTCCTGGGTTTTGATCAAATATTTCTTTAACAACCTAGTGAAACCAAAGATTTTTAAAAATGTTTTTGTAAAGTGTTCAATAAAAATTGAATATAAGTTTAGAAAGTTCTGATAATTGGAGCATAAAGGACTTAATTAATCTTTACTAACATTAGCCGACATTCCGGCACTACGCAACTTTTATTCCAATACACGCCAATGAACGACGAAAAGTGTGAAACAAGGAGAGTAGACGGACAAATATACAGCAGCACCATTGCTCAGGGGTGACATTACTACCATACGTCAGATATTTCAGTGGTGAAACTTATTTTGAACGTTAGCCAAATCTGGCCCAACTTAATCTTCAAGAATATCAATGCATGTATGACATCAATTTAAAACCTTCATCTAATCTGACATAAGTTACGGGAATGGGCGACCAAAGCTGAATTACGCTAGATTAGTCGAAGGACCAAAAAAAAAGTGTTACCAACGCTTCAGTGTCAGTGTTAATGATGACCAGGTGAGCTCCTTCAGCCGCACAGGCCATGAAAGCACGAGACCAGGTCCGTGGGATTTTATGGAACTTGTAACACTTCCCAGTTCGAGGCTCTAGCTTGTAACCTGCCAAAGTGAAAATATCTTAAAACACCCTAATTCATCACGGTACAGTTCTATAGACGTGTTACTGTCGTACTACGCTTGAAATTATAACTTGAGTGACAATGTAAATGTCCAGGATGATAGTTTGAAAATTATGGTATTTTCAAATTTGCAATGAAAATAAAAATGGAATATATGTATAATATAATATATATATATATAATGCTTTTTACAAACGTTAGATTAGAAATGGAATGTATTCGTAGAAATAGTTCAGAGGACATAAAATCATATCGGGTACTGTACTCTAACTTGTGTTTATTTGGACAGGTTAAATATTAAATAGATTTAGTGGTGAATCTATTTAATACGAGTATTAGACATGTAAAGGCATCTCACGCGGCTATAAGACACAAAAGAAATTTCAAGAACTTAAATTAGATGAATACAAAAATATTTCATAAGTGGCTGGTCCCAAAATGCTATGATAAAATTGAAACTTTATATGAGCACTCGCTTGCGTTTGTCCGTTTGTTATACCTATTTACTGTTGCATATACCTGTACTCCAACTGCAGGCGTCGGATTTACATTTAATAAATATAATTAACATTTAATTAACTTAATTTAATTAGTACTTAAATTTTGAGTAACATATAAAAAAATATTAAGTGGATTGTAAGCAGGTACATAAATGGAAATGGTTCATTATGAAAGATAGATTTTTTTTTATAACACACGGTTTAAATGATAATTAATAAAGAAAATATTAGAATATTGACCAATCGCCCCCTTATTTTCAAAATCACTGAACCTTTAAGTATACATATAAACAAAATAGAGTCTTTAAAATTCAATGTGAAACAAACATCATTTACAATGTGGAATCCTTACCAAGCAAATCAAATTTGATGTTGACAATTTTTTTAAACATCGTTTCGAATCATAAAACATAATTCTATCGTCAAAGTGAGAATAAGCATACTGTTATCGACAGTGCCGCAGCTGTTGATAGCCAGATCCCCATGTGACTTCCGATAGCAAATATATGGGAATGTGTCGTTGCAGTTCACATCGGCCAGGGTTCCGTCGTGCAGCATCACGAGGCAACTTTCTTGGTCCTTGAAGTTGTCAGGCTCATTCTCAGCCCACCTGATTAACATCTTTGAAAGTGGTACTCCTGAAGGACGAAAAGGATGTGAATTTAAACAAAATATTATCATGAAACTTTTTAGCATATATCACCACTGCGTTCCTGGAAGACCAAATGAGTAAGGAAGGGGGTCCACGTATCCTTTGGTCCACGCCAATGCTCGTGAATCCTGGATAGGATACATTGAACAGTGCCCCTTCATACAACTCACTGGGTTCTGTATCACCCAGTTTAATCCCAACGGTGCAGTAACGTGCTGATCGCGATTTTTACCTTTCTGGCTATCTATAGTTCTAAAACCGACCGTGAAAAGTTTTCTACATGTTTCATTTGCAATGTGGGGAGAGAGTTCTCTGCTTCCATCCGGCGTGCTAACGAGTAAGTAAAGACCTTCGTGTCGCACACTTGCGTGGACAGCGGTGGTCATTTATCTACAGATATCCTGTTTGCTCTTAAGATAACTATTAAAATAGAAAAATATTAAAATCTAATGATCGAAGCGAGCGACATCGTTTTCGTAAGAAATACAGAAAAAGTGGTACATTATATTATAAAGGTAGAATAAAATGTACAGATCAGAGATATTTTCATAATTATGTAATTATTACCTTCAATAGAAAAATAGTCTCCCTTGGAAAATGTTGCATGAATTCCCGTGTATACCGCACATTTAGAATCCGTCTCTTCCCGGATATACTTCGTCATGGAAGAACTCAACCCTGATGTCAAGGGTGACGCTAATTTAGCACCTGGAAGAGCGGTAAAGACTGATATCTTTCAAATATGTTTAAGGTAATGTATTTTAATAAAAGGAACAATTCATCATTCATCATCAATTTATCTATTCTACTTTCAACTTTGAAGTACGAAAGATACTTGCCGATCTGAAAGTACGAAAGACCATTAACATAAGAAATTACACTTCGCATCTTCGTGATATTCAGTTGCAGCATGAAACCCGCAATTATCAATTCGGGCTGAACCAAATCCTCGAAGCGGAAAGAAACGAACTCAGAATATAAATTTGGCGTGGGCAAAATAGGTCCTAGATATCATTTTGCTACCTGATTATTTTTACGAAATACGTATTCAAGAGTTATGTTACAACTTATCATAATTCCGTTAACATATATTCACTTACGATAATTTCAGCACTCTTTCATATTCTGTATTATTTTTCTATGCTATGTGCTCCGAAAAAACTCGAGCTAAAAGACAGCCTTTTATACTGTACAGTTAACAGTTAAACTTGAACCCACTTTTCAGTATATTCTGGAAATATACTGAACCCACCTTCAGTTATTAGAAGTAGAAATCTGCTCGAATCTCAACTTTGGGTGGTAATTGATTCCAAAGCTAAAACAGCAAACGTGCGGCTTATTTTACACCGAACCGACTTTTAACTTTTTAATAATATGTTGAGTACTGCTGTTCCAAATGACTTTGCGGTTAACACTCGTAGAGTCTACACACCCTGAGGATCCGTTACGGAGCGAAACACGTGTTGGTGACGGTATATATGTTGGTATATACTTTTATTTATCATAAATGTATGTTATCCTTTGTGGGAAGGTGGGAGGTCTTCCGCATATATAGATGTATATACCATCATACATTGTGCTTCCGAATCGTTGCAAAGTAAATTAATACTAATTTAAATAATGTTTATAATGAGATCTTTACAGATCGTTATTATTGTGTGGCCATGGCACTTGCAACGCAGAGAATTTTAATAAACGCCGCACCGTAAGTTTTTAAAAGTTTAATTTATTGTTTGTCTATGCAAGTAGTTGTCATAATAAACTAGGTACCTTCGAGGTGACATCTCAATCTCGCTTCGTGCCAGGTGGCCGGCACGATGTTAACTTTCAGCCATCCATCTGCTTCGGCAAAGTACGCATAATCACAGCGGAACTTCCTCGCTGATAAAAGCACGGTTATTATTAGTCACAAAACATGTTCGATCAAAACAAAACATAAAAAATGCTACAATGTAATAAACTCCAAAATATTTTATTTGGCGGACATCACCGAAGGAATCATTTGACTACACACGTAACGAAACAACAACAAAGACTAGAGTTAACGAAGCAGAATTTAAATATCGATGTAAAATATACATATTGTGAATACTTAAACTAGATAGTTTCAGCGATAACATATACTACACTGTAGACTTGCGGAGATATTGTCGTTAATCCTCTCATCTCAAAACACGTCCAGTACATGTCAACTCATTACTAATTTAACATTTATAAATTAAACAGTAGCTACTGACAAAATTATATCTTACCGAGTGACTCCGTCGTACACAAAAAAATATAAAGGCAGAGAACCACTTTCATAATGGTAGTTCAGAATGAGAATGATAAGTGTATGTCTGCCTCTAGTATGTAATGTTGTGTTGTGACCATGTTCGTTAACGTAACAGTTATAAATAGCCACGGTGGTGACCTTCAATGTCGACGATATTATGAAGATATACAATATATAACAATAAATACGCTCTGCATCTAGGTATATTAACATGAATATTTTTGATTCGGACGTAAAAGAGCATGGAATGACGAGTTAGTCGACAGACAAGAGGAAACAATCGAAATTGAAATAAATTAGAAAATAGACAGTCGCCGACAAGCTGCTGTTTGCGAAGACAAAGACGATGAAGAACAAATTAACTCTCTTATATTTTTGATCGTAGCTCTGACCACGTATTATATTAAAACCACCGATCAGATTTGGATGATACTTGGCATTGTCTAAAATACGTTCTATCCCAGGAAATGCATCTGTACCCGTGGAATGTTTCCAACATAGCTCTGGCAATAAATACAATTTTGACTATCTAGTGGCAGATATTGTGATAAATTAACATATTTCTAATTTACAGACCTAGAAAAGCACACTCTTAAAACAATGCAGGTGAAATTTCTGAACCTAAGGTCTAAGTTAATTGTATAAGGTTTGTATGAAGGAGTAGAAACGGCAAAAGAAACTCCTCCGCACATTTTTTTTTAAACACAATACTCACTTTAATTGCACAATTATTGTATGATTACGTGTCAGGATCCGCAGGCTTGTAAAATGCCACAATAGCTTCCGATTTCCGGACCTTGCAGACTTTTCTATGTCTGCCTTAGAAAGTCAATAATAATACCCGGAAATCGACATACAATAGCGGGTCAGGTAAACAGGCCATCTTCGCCTATGTATGCCATATTCGCCGTTGTGCCAATCGTATAAGGGTGAGAATGGCTTGAAGCGTTCCCGGTAGTTTTTATTAGGGGGGGGGGGGGGGGGGGTTTTGCTTCTTGTTTCCCGCCCACCTTTCCCGAAACTTGGGAATACTGTGGCCTTCAACACTATGTT
>DWPT01005491.1:0-12191 GCA_018251895.1 Agathymus mariae mariae
ATTTTCTTCAATTTTATTAACTCGATTTTTTTTTATTATGATTGAATAATTCATAGTAATATTGGTTGTCATATTTGAAAATCTTATGGCAGAACAAAAAAAATTGTCACTATATATTATTGACTAAATTGATGACGAACTTAGGTAACAATGTGAACTGGATGAGAGCCGTTTATTAAACAATATCTGGTTAATATTAACAGTACTGCTCGATTTTGTTATCACCTCTGATTTATACTAACAGTTCTCTTTTTAATAATCTGTCAACTTCAATTGACATGAACGCATATAAATTTAAAACGTGCCGAGGGGACCGTTACGTCACATTGACAAGAATTAATCACATATAATGTAACTGAATATTATTAAAAAAGTGAATAGCCCGTAAAATTGAAAAGTTTTAAAATGAATAAATGTCCTTTGTTACGTCACAGGAAGGACTATTGAACCTATATCGCAGTACTGTTAAAAAAGTCAAACCTGATATAAAATTACCCACTAAAAATTAATAGTTTTAAACTTTTTACTTTGAAAATTATCGCTTGGTCACGAGACACAAATCTTATATTAATTGTCAATTTGTAACAAAAACAGGATTTTTTTTTATTTATTGTTCTGGGCATTCCCCAAATAGGAATTTTAAATTGTATATCAATGTTCTAGTTTCTATTACAATTTACGTCCTAATAAGAAATAAATGCCATATTAAATTTAATCTCTAGTTCCACGGGCATATCATTATTCGGGTACCCATTCATGAGTCAACCCACTGGGACGACGGATAAATAATAAAAACTCTCATAAAGACGCTTTTGCGGCGATGAGAAATAAAATGAAAAATAAATCTTTGTATACACATATTTTATTTAACAGCAAAAAAATATCCCACAACGTATATCTTTTATTTAAACGCGTAAAAATATATTTTTCCAAAAAAATATTACGATTTAAAAGGTACATTATTCCGGATGGACATAAGATATATCATCATCATCATCTGCCTTACCTTACCATATGGGGTCGGTTCAATATGTCTTTTCCTTTCATTTCCTTTCTCATAATTTTTATGATAATAGAATTCAATCACCGTTTCTTGGGCTTTCCTCTCGCTCTGTACCCATCTTTATTCATATTCATCGATTTTTAATTAACTTAATTTAATGTAAGTAAAAACATTATTAAGTAGTTGCTGTAGACAAAGGAGTTCTGCACTATTCTATTTCCTAGTAGAATTAAATTTAAAAAATTCAATAATAGTATATGAGAATGTTGGTTTCGCCAAAAAAATTAATTTTATAGTTGATTTTTAATGATTTCAAAATGGAGATTAGTAGCGAGCCCCTCAGATTAAACTCCGCATATATTATTACCCGGTATGGAGCGCAGTGGAATCTGAAGGTTTACAATGTATTAATTAACTAAAGAAACTTAAGTAAAGAATTCTTTACGTAGACTTCCATACGATATTTTATCGCAAATAGTGATAACTAATCTATGATTATTAAATTACAAAATTGAAAAATTTTAGTTCTGTACAAGATTCGATAGAAGATCCATCGTAGGTACGTAAGACCGATATTCAGTCAACTGTTTTCATACCCTTGCTAGAGCAAGGGTAGTGCTATAGTACATAGTACTATGTACTACAATTTAACCATCTTAAGGCGGATTTTTAAGTTTATTATCGCTTTATATTCAACTTGTATAAAAATAAATTGAATAATGAATAAACTTTTTCAACTAATAATAAATAAACTCATTCATTATTTAGCACTTCTTTAAATATTTAAGAACACCTGAACCAGAAGGATTCGCTGTTTCAAAACTATTGTAAATTATACCTGCGTAAGTAAGTAGAACAACATTTAAAAGGAAAAGAATAAAACACCTTTATGTGTGTGTGTGTGTGTGTGTGCCTCGAGTAATACCACAAATTGTTCTATGAATTATGAAAATGTATGAAGAACAGACGATAGTTTTACGTAATCTTCGAGGCTACAAACAATTGAAATGTCGGTAATCAGAAGGTCTTCTGTAGCAGACTTTCAATTAGGACCTTCCTTTTTTATTCTCGCCTAATTACGTCGACAACAATTATCCAGACCCTGGAACGGAGAAATAAGGCCAATTGAACAATCATTTATCTTACGACTGTAGGTCTTATTGGTCTTGATTTTACAGTTATGCTGTAAGCCTTATCATCATTACATTCTGTTGAGCTCAGATCACATAATGTGGGATTAGAAACCATAGTTCATCCCACTTGTCAAGTGCGAGTGACAGACATACCCGTATTCATTTGTTTTATAAAGTTGACGCTTGTTTTTGGAGACTTTTTAATCCATTACTTCGGTTTCTTCTTATTAATTATTAATGAAATTTAAGCCAGTATTTTCTTAGCTTCAAACGCATCGATGACGGCCCGCGTGTAAAGTTAATAATAACATTATGTGCAATAATATAATAATATGGCCCGATTGATCGTTTCCTGGACACAACCTAAACAAGTGGAACTTAAGTTTCCCTATTCTACCGCAAAATCACGTAATTATGCCGATTTAATTTGCCGCTAAATCCTGATACAAAAAAATGAGGGCAAACTGTAGCCAGTCGATAACTGGCTGACAACTACGCCGGCCATTTTGGAATGGGGCTTCCTGTTACGAATAATAAAAATTAGGTCAAACGAACGATTGAATACAGGCCTCCGTACATATGTAGACCAATTTAGTAGACAAACTTAACTACAAGACAATAAAATACTCATGTCCGAGTCAGACTCGAGGGAGATTGAATTCCGCGTGTATTCATTTAATAGTCGTTGGACATTGTCGTCAATCATTAGAGCATAAAAAGATCTACCTTTATTTCAATTAAGTTTTTATACACACATACAAGGTAGACCCTGCCCATATTCGAAATCAAATTTATAAAATCACATATAAATATAACGCTCCTTTTGGCTTAAGGTAAAATCACACTATCCTGCAGCACTACCCTGCAGTGAAAGGGCGCCCTGCGACACGCCACAACACGGCACATTACACCTCTGAACTACGTGGATTACGCTACGTTACATATCTTTAATTTATTTAATGAGACAACTGTAAATTGCAAATAGTTTTCCACAATTTCACCTAGTTTACTTCGTTATGGAATAGCAAGAAGTACCTATTAACTTTAATTGGGTATTTGGAAAGAGAAATATTTTTTCCAGAAACTTTTAAATTAACGTATTCACTTACATTAAAATAGCAAGTGTTTTCGACGCTACATTCGACTTTTACTATAGACATAGATAATAGGTATATATTTTCAATTTCTTGTTGATTAACTCTAATCGTTTCTTCAATCTAAAAAAAATAACCTTATAAACATTGAATAAATCAGCCCAGTTTAATTACGCCACGCGCCGGTTCTCTTCAGTACTTAGACTCAGGCACCTTACCTTAATATTGTGCATAGTGTATTCTTACCCTTAACATGCTATCTAAATTAAAAGTTAACTGCAAACCTGTTTTGAATTCACCGCAATCTCAAAGCGGGTCGCTGTATGGTTAAACTCATTGGCTGCTGTCTGACGCAACCGCTTGCATTGAGATGGATGAGTTTCGCACGTACAAGTATGTGCATCTGGTTTGTTTTAACTACTTGTAGTTTAGTTTAGTTCCGGTCAGTTAGGAAACTACTTTGCATGCTATGGAGAAAATAGATTTATTACGTAACATAGTTTTGTACTTAAAACTTATCGTCGGAAATATCGATCGCTGTAGCCGCCACCGCTGATAGTAATTTAACATTGATTCCGTGCTTAAACCAACATTGCATAAAGACGAGTGTAATAATGCATGATTACATAAACAATATCAAACATTACTATAAAAAATGTTTCGGATAATTTCGTATAGGAGCAGAGCCTACATAAAACGATACACTCACTAGCCGCGTTGTTCTCATTTCAGGCAGTTTTTATTATTTCAATCACATAATACCTAGAAATATAGACAAACTTTGTTAATACATTATATTATTTTTCCAAGTTGCAAATCATTTAATAGGCATATCCGAAACAATCGAACATCCGAAGTAATTTCATATCCGTAACCTTAACCGAAACCGGTAAAATATTATTTATAAATCCATATCTATATCCAGATCCCTAATTTAATATCCATAATATCCCTAACTTCTTGTATCCTACTAAATTCCTTTTACCGTTTCAAACCGTATTACCACAGCCCGGATACGGCTAAACGTTCATAAGGTATATATGTACTACCTGTTTGTATGTCGTCAGTATGATATACACCCAAATACCAGACTGATACCGACAACAATAATAATCACGGAAAATGAAGTCGGTGTTTATGATGATGGTGATAGTGGTAATAATATAATTATCGGCGGAGGCGTTAAGCTTAAATTATTAAAACCTATTCTATGTTGTGACTACGATAAAAAGAGATTGCGCAAATAACGCATTGAATACTGTTAATATGACAATTTATTTTTACGAGACTCGTCAAAGATCACTATTGATTGAATCCTCAACTGTTCATTTTGTGTTGATTATTCAATCACTAAATAGCGTTGAAACAGTTTTCACCTGTTTCAATGCAATCATCACAAAAATTACGTGGTTTACCAATACCTACGTAGACGGATTAACGACAAAATTTTAAGTGTAAGGGTAATCTTGAAAAATTTATAGAGCGCCTGATAGCCTGCCTTTACACATACAAATAATATAGTATTATTTGATAAACTCGCATACAAACACACTTCTACACTTGGATTCCCTGTGATTATCTTTTGGATTCGTGGATGGGACGAATACAACCAAATAAAATAAACTACCGGGATCTTGAAAACTTTTCTCTGACTTTTAAGAACCTGCCCCGGCGAATTTTTATGCTGGTCTAACCGTGAGTACTTGATTTATACGAAAAGTTTTAGTATAATGCGCTATCTTAGGTTTTAATAAATGTTATAATTTATTTAAATTAAAATTTCATATACACAGGTTTTATAATAAGATGTTAATAACATGTTTTTCAGGCCATTTATACACTACGGGCTGAATGTAAAATACAGCAGGGTTCGAAATAAAGTCCAAGCTAGGACTGAAAGCCTGGACACCATTCATAAAGTCAATGTGGGAACCCAAAGTGAATCTTTCAATACAAATGGCCAATTTGGCACAAAGAAAAATTTGCTTCTTCAAGAATTAATGTAATTGTTAGGAAAATGTGATGTGAGTGTGTAAACGTTTATTATTATTTTATATTATTAATGTTATTCATTCCAAGACTGAGTTAAAAATATCACCTCTGACTAATTTAAAAATATATGTTAACAACGACGTTGTACAACTGACTTCTAGGGAATCGAATCCTGCCATCCTAGTACAAACAGACTCTGATATGCATGAGGATACCTGCGCAGTCAAAATAATACTAACATGTAATACCCATACAGAATATATTACATAACTCAGGAAATTTCCGCCCAATGACACTGGCTTGAGACTGAAGATTTTAAGTCGTATATTTTATCATACAAGCAAACAATGTAATGTTTTTTTGAGAAATATATATCTCCAAACTGAGCCTGAATTTACAGATATTTTAAAAACGGGTCTTTTAAAAGCAGAAAAAATCAAAAATCTTTAACAAATGAATCGTGTGGCCCTATTTTTTAATGTGTCATTAATCTAAAATTTCACATTAAGTATTTTTCAAGTCTTTAAATTTTTTTTACGAGACAGAGAGTTTGACAATTCGACTATAAATCTGTTATGTTTTGGACGGCTCATTCCTTTGTTGAACTTCAAAGAAATTCTTCGGCGTGGAAATTCTTCCAAATCGAAACGTCGAAAGAATGCTAATAGTTTGAAAGAGATATTACCCGTAACGGTACTCCATTTCTCTTTCAAATTAAAGCACATATTACAAAGGTCAGCACTGTAATTGTTTAAAAAACTATTTTTGCACTGACACGAAATTACCACTATAAGATCTACAAGTATTACAATGTTACACATACATTGACACAAAGAAGAGCTAAGATACTTAAGGCAAGTCCTTGAGTAGTTTTTGTTGCGTAAGCATAATGCGCATTCACTGAGGTCTAAATAAGTTTCGTCGGACATACAAGGAGATAATAGGAACAGACGACTTATCCAAAAATACAATCGATATCGATTACAATCGAGTGTGAAAATCACTGTTATTTGTTATTGACACTACAATACATTAATATTTTTATGAAAATAAGGCAGTTAAATTTGTAATTTAATAATATGTAAATAATTTAAATAATATACATTTATATCGATTACAAACAAGACAAGAAGTTCGGTAAGGCCCTTTTGTGCATTTTATGTGATGTTTTTCATGTAAATTATGAGTACACTCAATTCTCGCTTGAAATTAGATATCATTTATATTGCTCGTTACTTGCTACGATTTCAAAAGACGTTAGCAAATATTTGGAATAAAATGGAATGGAATGGTTCATATTGGATTCCGTTCGACATACAACGAGATATTGTCATATTATATAGATTTACTATATCAGACGAACATCATAATAATCTGAGTCAGAAAGTCAGAGAATAACTTACTAGAATAATTTAGAAATAAATATTTTAGTTTAAGTATAATCAATAAATTTTAATTAACTTCAATTCCTTTTACTACCTAAACTTTTTTTGTAAGGTATGTAGTCACCGTCTCCAATGGACATCAGCAAGACCAAAGGTATCACTGATGCGTCGTCGGCCAGGAAATGAAAAGAAGTTTAGAAAGAAACATTTAGTTAAGTCTGTGTTTTTATAGTGAAATACACGGGAATCGTTACAAAAACATGATTAAAATTACGCATTTTGTTTTCACATTTCAATATATTTATATTTTTTTCGATATATATATTTCGTTTTCATATACCATACTCTTGCAAAAATTTCGTAATACATCGCGTAACATATTGCAATCCGAATGCCGAAACTCCCGCAGTCTACGGGAATATGTAACAATTTCCAGTAACATTATCACCTCAAGGTAATATCACTGGTAAGTACAACGATGCAACAACGATTAACTAGAGAATCGATGTTAGATAACCGGATAATTAGAATTATAGACTACTACTTTGCCGAGTACTAACTACTTTCTCCAAATAGTAGTAGAAGCTAAAATATGTGTGTAACTGTATTAATAAATGCCCATATGAATTAATGATGTTGTATTTTTACCAAATGGTGTCTATGTAGCTATTTCAAGCTGCATACTAAAATACTCAACTTGATGGTCGAGTTGAGCAAATTTGGGCGCGGTTAGAAGTTAACGTTTGACCGTTAGTGGCACAATTTTTTGGACACTTCCATGATTCGGAAGGCTCGTAAAAGCCGTCGGTCTCGGCTGTTATAGAAATCAAAGTGCGAAAGGTAGTTTCGATTGAGAGAGACCTTGATGAAGCAGCATTGACCGGGTTTAGTGTTACCGTCCTTAGTGTGTCATATCGGGTCAAGGACTCGACTGGTTCATCACGGTGACTCGTGTACAGCCTCATTTGCTAGTAGATATGTATGTAAACTATAGCATTTTAAGCTTTACTCATAATTTACATGAAAAACATCACATAAAATGCACAAAAGGGCCTTACCGAATTTCTTGTCTTGTTTGTAATCGATGTAAATGTATATTATTTAAATTATTTACATATTATTAAATTACAAATTTAACTGCCTTATTTTCATAAAAATATTAACCAAAATATTAAACAAAATTTAAATATAGTTGATAGTATCAATAGTCACTTTGCGGAAATTCATTGTCATTAAATTAGTATTAATTTAATTTGCAACAATCCGCCAGTACAATGTATGATGATATATACTTCTATACATGCATATAACCCCCCTCCCTCCCACTAAGGAAAACATGCATAGTAAATTTTAAGAAATATTAATAATATAGAATTTGAGAAGACGACCGTCTTGTATAAATTATATTTTATTGATATTGAAAAGATAAGAACTACCTCAAGCTCATTATGCATCTCTCGCCCTTACGTGAAAAGGACGAATATCGCGTACACGTTTACTTTACTATCTTGTTCCATTGTATTCCGAGGTTCATACATAATATTGTGAGATAAATATTAACATGGCAAGCATGCCGAGCCAAAGATAATTTTGGTCAATTTAATTGCCTGGACTCCAAAACCTGCTGATTTTTATAATTAACCGTCTTGCTTACTTCATTTCTCTTGTAAGCTACAATTTTGCGTAACGCTTCAAAAAGTAGATTGTATTTTTGAATTAATAATCTATTCAATTATTAGTTTAAATATTATTTACAAGGACGAATTATTGTTTTGCAAAATTACTTTAAAAGTTCTTACAAAATAGATTGTTATGGGGTTAAATATTTAAATTTGCGGTATTTGGTTTCGTCGATCTGAATTAAACAGCCAGTTAGTTGAACGACTGCGGGTTAAAGGTTATCTGTATTTAGGGCACTGATAAACCAAGGTGGGTTTGAATAGCCGATATATATTTTTATACGTATATATATATCATACGTGAATGAATTCTTTGTAGAAAGTATTCGGAGTTTGGGGTATTGAAGTGTATTTATAGAATACTTATTTCTTGTTTCATAAATATAAGACTATTATTTTATCATATTAAAAAGCAAGTTGCAAATTCCTCACTTCCTGGTCGGTGATCAATTACCATCACTATCTACTTTGTTATCCTAGGTTAGAGCAAATTTAAGATATTTACATACAGTTAGTTTATAATCTACAAAATAAATGTTTTTCCCGCTGTACTTTTAGACATTACGTAGAACTTCGTAATAATCCATTAGATACCATACAATAATAAATAAGAAAACTATATTATTATAAACAACATTCTTCCTGTAACCATTTTCATTTAACTTCTAAAAATATTATATGAAATTTGCTTGAGTTATACAAGTTACATATATTAGGGTGATTGATGAAAGTAGTTTTCGTTTACAATAATTTTAACTAAATTCAATTTTAGGTATACAGGCTGATGCTTATAAAAATACTGCTTGTAAGTAAGATCAATAACCTAGCAACGCTAAACTTATTCAAATTAAATAAAAAAAAACTAAAAACAAAATTACGTCACAATAAACACCTACATTTAAATATACAACGAGGATGACCTTTACATATTCATAATAAAAGTAGGTTAACAAACTCATCTTAGATCGTATCAGCTTTTTAGCTATAGGTACCATACGATTATTTCGATGTAAGTAAATGCGTCTAACCGAAAATCACGTACGCCATTTATAGACAAATAAAATACGAATAATATCATTTTATATATGTATATACCGGTACTCATTTCTATGTTGATGTATTTATCTATACTAATAATATAAAGAGAGAAAGCGTGACTCTTATTGTATGCGAAGATAATCTCCCGAACCACGGCATTTTTACCGAAAATTATCTTACCATTTGCAAGGTACATTATTCCGGATGGACAAAGGCTATGTGTCAAGTATATGTGTATTATATTTAATTGTTGAACTCGATAGAAGTCGCGGCGGGCCGCTAGTATATTTCAGTATATGTTTACGTACAAATATACAATAACTAAGTTCGCAATGTAATTTTACGCTGACAAAGATTATATTTTTTCTTTGTTAATAATGGAACAGTAGCACGAATCTGTATATTAAACTGTTTTTAACTTTAATATTAAAAGAACTTCATTACAGAAAGAGACCAAAACATAATGATGTTCTTGGAAATTTTGCTTGTCTAGCTATTCCTGTATCTGTCTGTCTGCATGTGTGTGTATATCACGCGGAAACCACTGAAAAATTTTACATTATACTTAGGTTAACTTTTGCAATACTTTGTGTCGCGGAAAATGAATATAGTACCGCGAGATAGGAACCATTACCCATTAAGAGGTTATTTAGTACGTTCTGGGCCAACAGATAATGTAGTAGCAATACCTAACAAAATTAGAAAACTTCAACTTATTGTGTTTTGATGTCATTAAGAGATTTAAGTCATTAATTTCTAATTTATGTAAAAGAAATATAAAATGTAATAATTATACTTATTACTAAGGGATATGACTCTTCATTTACTATGATTGTACACAGCTCTTCGATTACTATTTCCTTATCAAAGAAATTATGTTAAGGAGTTCGAAACACGCATACTATACTACATTCGAGTATATAACCCCTACTAATGTAATGAGAACGACGAACTCACCGATAACTCAGCGGCGCTCTCAAATTTATCGACGAAGTCCTCGATATTGGCCGCCGCCGCTTGTCGCCCTCGTGCCAACTCGCATAGCTCCTCGCAAACGTCATGACACCACAACCCGTCACATTCATCATGTCAACCGAAATGTCAACCGTTTCGTTCACATCACTAATAAAACTCCCGCTGTCGTTCAGGAGCTGTAATTCGTAATCGAATGAGCCGTTCACGTTCACGTCAGTCACGTTTACGACACTGGAATTTTTGGTTAGCTCGTACACGCCGTCGTGATTAGGACTAGAATACACGTAAACTCGATTGAGTTCAGAATCGTTTTCTGTTTTTATTTTTATGCTTTCGTGCGTTCGTGTTTCGTTCGAGGGACGATGATAGTCGTCGACGGCGGTGTACCACGCCTCCAATACTGCGATGTGTGTGTCCAGCTCGCGACAGGTTAGTCTGATCTCGTAATCGTGGCACCGCTGTTCTTCCACGATTTCTGTAACAAAAAAGGTTCATTACAACACGTTCATTACTATTACATTTATCTTGAGAAACGACATCAAATTGGCCATTCCTTGAACGTATCTCTTATAATTACTGTGGAAACTGACTCAAGATCTGATCTAAAAGAATAAATCGCCTATAAAGCAACATGGTGTATATTTTATGTTGTTCAGTGTACCAGATAAAGCAAGTTTACAAAATACAACCATCGTATTAGATATATATTTAACAACTACAAGTTAGTAGCTACTTAGCCGTGGTCTAGATTTGGAATAATGAATTACCTTTACTGAAGTCATTTGATCCCTCTTCGATCACAGAAGACTATTTACCATTAACCGTTGTAACTACGAGTATGTTTTCATATTGCGTATGTACACTTAAATAAATAAAAGCTCTCCACAAAGATTTTTTGTGTTTTAACTGTCGTTCTCAATTTTTTTAATTTACTTCTTAATTGTAAAATAATTTACATTGTCCTGTTTTCGTAAAAAGATGTGAATCGCACTTTGAGCAAGAAACAGTATCGGGGCGGCCTAGAATACTTCCCCCCCATCCCGTCCTGGCAGAACAGGGTGTCGTAAACGGTGACAAAAGCCAGCCTGCTTGATGGTAGGGCTTCGCGTAAGGATTACATTATCGGTATTATTATTAAGTTATTAATATTATTACCGGTGCTATTATCTTTTTGTGAAGCCTGCTTGTCTAGCTACCACACTTCTGCTTGAGTCAGCCGCAAAACGATACGTCGTGTTCCGGCTGGGGTCTCGAGAGCCAGTACTCTTTCTCTAACCTTCATCTCATTTCTTGGCCGAGAACGCATCAGTGATACCTTTGGTCTCGCTGATGTCCATGGGCGACGGTCACCACTTACCAAAAAGTAGCTCGTCTGCACGTTTGTTGGCTTGTAACATAAAGATGAAAAATCAAATAGAAATAAAATACAGAATGAATACTGAATTTTGAAGAATATAACCGCGTAATACCAATGGGTGATCAATGCAACACAAACCACCTTAGCACTCGTATCTTACGGACACGGACTGTTTATCAGCTGTTAGATTAATATTTAATAGATAACTAATAACTCTTGTAACAGAGCTATGTAAACACACCTATTGCTCCAGTGTGAGATGAGCTTACAGTGTCTTTTTAATACATACATATATATATATATATATTTTCAAGGCATTAAGTTCAAATTCAATCTCTGTCTAGGTAGTACACTATTACGTAATCATTATAATCCATAGATAAAATAATAACATGGTTCCAAATCAAACGGTTGAAAAATTCTGACGACACAAATGCAAACAATGGTAAGCGTGTAGAAAGACGCTCTTTTCCCGAACGTGTACGAACACGCTCTTCCCGAACATGTACGAACACGCTCTTCCCGAACATGTAGG
>DWPT01005492.1:0-12190 GCA_018251895.1 Agathymus mariae mariae
GAAGTTTGAAAGTAGCACCCATTGTGGAGAAAGTAAGAGGTGCCCATTTATCATGGTATGGGCATATAATGCATAGGGAGGAATGTCATGTGACGAGAAGAATGCTGAAAATGGAAGTGGATAGATATAAGGGAAGGGGAAGACCGAAGAAGAGGTGGATGGATTATGTGGAAGACGATATAAAAATTAAGGGTGTGTGCATTGAGATGACGAAAATGGAATTCGGAATGGACGATGTATGGAAGAAGAGGACACACTGTGGCGACTCCACGTGATTGAGATAGGGGCTGGGAAATGATGATGATTTGTAAGTGTGAAAATTCGCAAGACCTCTATTGTACTAGAATTATTTGATACAAGAGTGGAAACATCATTTATCCACATGTCATCCTTTGAGTTAATCAATAATTAATGATCAAAACGTCGTATAAACGGAATAGATTATTACATAGTAGATAATTACAATCACTATAGATAATTCGTACATAATTCATTTGAGGATTATACATCATAACCCGCACTAAATCACAGCAAATGTGTGTTAGATTATGTATTATTGTTGCATGGGCTTGGTGATGGGTCGATTACACTTTACCCCGTGGGAAGATATTCAATATTTTCATAATTGCAAAAAAGTTGTCAAAGCGACCGCCGTTTCTTCGATAATCAATAAAAATATTTTTTGTCCATAAATACAACAATGATTCAATTTCCTTTATTAATATTTTGTTTTGTTGTAGACAAGAAGGCATTTTTGATAATTTAATCACGAATTCCATCCATATATACACTATTGTACACAGGTCTCCCCTAACATGCGCCACTATCACCGGTCCTCAGCCATCCGAATCCAGCGGTTGCCCGCTGTCTTCTTCAGGTCGTCACTCCATCTGGTCAGGAGGCGTCTTGTTCTTCGTTTGCCAAGACATGTTCACTATTCGAGGGCTTTTCTTCCTCTTATCACTAATTACAAAAAGTTTTTTTTTACCATTGTATGTATGTATATATTTCTCTTCATTTCAAAGTAAAGGGATTTTTATATTTTTATAAACGTGCCTTTAGCTTCAGAAAGGAATCGTAAACTATCGAAAATGATCGTATGTATAATGTAGTTATGACGTTATGGTACGCGCATTGCTGACCACGTTGGGCTACCATTAAGTCACCACCAATCGTGTGGATGTTTAGAGGTCATCCTCTTTTGCTATTCAAGGTATTCTTCTTATTCTTAAGGCTTTCCATGAATGTATTCTTATTATTATTATTCTTCTTATTATCTTTCTTTAGTGACACGTAACTTAAGATGATCGGTATCGCTGACTCGTCAACTTTTCAACCGTTCCCACTAGGATTTAGGATTCACATTTTTTTGAGAATTTAATTGAGAATTCTCAGGTTTCTGGTCAATTTTTCCATTATTAAAGCAAATAATGTTATATCTTAGACGCACATAACTTTGAAAAATTAAAGTTACATTCAACATTCGAATCTATCTAATAATTGTTCTGGAAATCAATACGCGCAAAATCCAATATGCGCCTGTTCATTTGTATCGTTGAAGCATAAAAATGTTTATACCCATGTAATTATCCATTCTACAAGAATGGCTAAGATAACTTGTACCATAGAAGATTTTTATGATACGCCTACGATATATTATAGGTGTACATACACAAACATAAAACCACTAATTAATGGTACAAGATATTTTTAAATTAAACATATTGATTTGAAATGCTCATAAAGCAGACATTTCATATCAGTCTTTATAATGTAATTGTAGAAATCGACATGAGCTTTTATGGCAAACATTGAAGACAGTACGGTTGCCAAGTTACTATCCAGTAACTTAAGTTATTTGCATTCATACAAGTAGTAACCGTACATATACTATCGTGTATGCTGGTCGTACCTGGTGTTGAATGTTTACTGCAACCCGCATCTCACAAATTCGTAGTGGTTTTATTGTATTGTAATTTATCTGTAATGTAATATATTTGTTCTCTTTCCCACTTGTGAACGAACTATAAATATCGTAACTGTACGAAACATCTATTAATAAATCCGATCGTTTCGAAACACAGTTAGCGAATTGAAATGAATAGAAAACGTTAAAAATGCTTTCAACATCATCACAGCCAATAACTATCCCAATGTCACGCTCGGTTAAATTTATTCACCCGCATACTAGCCTAGTGCAAAGTCTTCACCCTTGAGACTTATGGAAAGTTGTGGAAAATTTTATTATGCATTTTTATTTTTTATTTATTTTATTATAAAATTATTACAAATTTTATTATAAAATGATGGAAAACTCTCAGAAATGCAGGGTTCTTCATTATTTTTTTCTTTCACTCAAGATACTGAAAATTTATTTCTCATAAGCATAATACAAGAAAAATTAAAGTGCATTTATTTGAACCTGAGTATAGCAAAGTAACATTCATATCAGTATGCTGTTAATGCTTAAAATACCTTTATATTGTGTAGAGACTACAACTAAAATACAAATACATAAATACCTGTATTTTTGAACATAAAAGTATATAATTCGCGGAACGTAAGATATACATCTCTAGTCCCTTTATGAAGAGGAACTGTACATCTGTGAAGAAGATACTCTCATTATAGAATGACTTCATAAATCATTTCACAATCGCCATTAATGAACCAACCAACCGTAGATGTAAGATGTAAATGTTAAGAACGATCTGACTTTTCTCATGTTCGTTTCTAACTGTCCAGTTAGACCTATCTTATATAAGTTACTCGTGTTGTCCAAAATTTCATAGTTGTTTCGACAGGTTAGGCTTAAATATTCCGTCAGCCGGGGTTTTATTAAATAGATGAATAACTTTAATTCCAGGATCGTGTCTGCAGTGCTACCAATGCAACTCCCAATCTGACCCTGCGTGTAAGGATCCTTTCACAGCCACCAAAAATGTTGTGGTGAGTTCACGTTGTAATAGATGGAGTCAATTCTTTTACGGCCAATGGAAGGTACTTTGTAAATGAATAGATCTAGAGCATTTTTTTCCATAAAATAAGTTGACGCTTGATAATAATCCCACCTGATGGTAAGTGGCGATATTTCATAACGATGTTCCAGTACGAAATAGTGAGGGTTTAATGGCCAACTGTGTTGGAAGTTCATATGTCACCTGAAGACCTCCGACATGACTTAACGAGCGCTATGTAACGCTAACAACCAGGTCAATTTTAAAACTTATTTCCTCTAAAGAAGAACTCCTGAAATTTTATATCCATCCCACTTTCGACTCCATTTTATATCTATGTATTAATACGTGAAGACATACTTTGCACACCTTTTTGTCCTCTACTTGTCAAGTGATATTTCTTTTGACAAATACTGTTTTTAGGGAGTACTTTAAATTTTCTATAGTATACTAGCGGGTTGCTCTGACTTGTTCAGGTTGTATACTTATCTACCTAAGTACATATAACGTATTCATGATCAGCGTTGAAGTAAGGAAATGTTAACGATTTTTGAAAGCTTTGATTTTTTTTATATTTGTACCTTTATTAGTGCTACTGTTCACCGACTATTTGAAATTTGAAACCATAATAATTAAGTGACGTTCTGTTCTCAAATTTATATTTGGTGTAACACTGAAACTTATCAATATATACTAAACAATATAAAAGAAAAGCGGTTTAAAGAAAAAAGAGAAAATGATGCTGAATAGGTTTTTGCCTATTTATATATAAACTAAGCCTAACACGTTAAACGTGCTAAAAATTTCAAATACGTTACACTATACCTACGGTACGTATAAATATGCAAAAAAATATTGAATTTATAATGAGCATTGTACAATTAATGTTCATCTACAAAATATCCCAAACAGACAAATGTGTTGAATATAATTTAATTTTTCTCAATTTCAGGACTGTGCCACTCAAGACTCCTTGAACTATGTACGAGGGTACTTGTCAAACATTTTGCCGCGAGAAATTTTAGACACCGTAGCTGGTGCACCGAGATATTGTCACAAGATCGTTTTGCGTTAGTATTCGTTTATTATTTGTCTTTTTGATACAAACTTCTTAACTAAATCACCAAAAACAACTTAAATAAAGCAATCAATCCAAATCAGAATCCAAATGTAGCTCATCTCCTCTGGCGATATATACCTTTTAGACGAAATTCTAAACGACTGGTGGTGCTTAGCTAGGCAGATAAAGAACCCTACTAGAGAACTAATGGTATTAAACTAAATGGTTCCAAGCCCAGCTATCTTTAACAGAAGGGATCTAACGCTGCCGCATAGTTCAGTGTAAAGCAGAGTGTCCAACGATACTAAGAGTGCCAAAATATTTTATTTATTGACGCTTAAAACCCAGAAAAAGTCATTTCAGTCATAGGGTTCGTCATCGTCGTCAAACCGTGCATATATTTTACCACTTAACCGACTGTAATTTAACTTTTTATGTTGCAATAACACCGTGTACCACTTTAACCATACTTGGTGTGTATTTACAGAAAGCGGTACAACAGTGCGCACTTGCCTAGATGCGAACCCGAACAATCCGAACCAAACCTGCAATCTGCTGGAAACCGCTGCGAAGGCTTCGCCCCTCGACAACACTAAGCAGATCAAGCACTGCAGCGCGTGCGACAAGGACCGCTGCAATGGTGCCGCGTCCATCGCTTCATCTCTCCCTCTCGCCACTATAGCTCTCGTCGCTTCATACCTGTTATACAAGCAATAACCATCTCGTCCAAAATCAATTCATCACAGCCTTGCATTATCTAAACTTATCCGAAGATTTTATCAAAGTGCTCTATTCATATTACCAGTTCTGATCGCTATCTGAAATTTTTATGACCTACTTATAACCATAATATAACTCGATATAAGAAAATCCTATCCAAGACGAATTAAATGGTACAATTGACCTAAATGGTATTAAGTATTTGAATTTCGGGTATCTCTCAGCACTTTGTGCCAAAATTGCACATTCCCGAACCAAAGTTATAATCTTCGAGCTCAGTTACGCTTTTGCATAAAACCGTCCAATTTTTTTTTGTCATTATTATTCTATAAACCGATTGTTGAATTTAAAAACAGTTAAGTTTTACGAAAATCTTGTTAGTAACCAATAGATATTACTATTAATTATTGTTTGTTCGTATTAATGTTTGTATGTATATAACATTTTAAGGGGACATTCTATATTAAATTGTCTAATAGAGTTATAAAATAAGAAATTAAGAATCTCAATATTAATTCACTCAAATTTTAGTTTAGTTATACGTCTTTCTGACATCTAGGTCATCAGACAAAAGAGATAAAACATTTTGCACGTTTGATGAAGCGAGATAGTAAATACAATAGTGCGCTCACGTGATGATACCAGCACAATTCCTTAATATCACAGATCAAAGTAATATTAAAGAAGAATTAGATGTTTTATCTGTGAGTTTACAGAATTATAATCATTCAATCAATCAATTCAGTAGGACGTATATACTGAATCCATTGCCTTATTATGTATATCATTCATAATTATTGTATAGAAATGCTTAAAAAACCGCTTAGCACTTTTATTATGCGTTTCAAGGTATAAACAGATGTTTTAAAGAGACGATTAACAAAGCATTTATGTATATAATAAGAGTAGTTGTTTACCGTCCCTGTAAGATGTATGAATTTATAATAAAATCATTAAAATAAGTTTAGTTTGTTATTAATTTGTAGTTTTATAGACCTAAGAAAAACATGAAATTAACTATACTGTGCTAGTTTATATGATGTTTTTAATAGGAATTATACAGTTCAACAGCTAGAATGCTAAATCTTATAGCAGATGACCTTTCTTGGCGGACGAAGTATTACAGGTTCAATTACTGTATTCACTATTTGTTATGTCTTGTTCATGTACGTCAGATATCCATTACTGTCAGACCAAGTTACACGTGACTGTGCAACCTTACTGGGGAGGGAATGAAAGAGTTAGCATTCAATTTTTCTATTGAATCGAATCATAAGAAGAAATAATTTTCTTAAATATTTGTTGTATGAGAAAAGGAAATTTTAACATTGGTCGTGTTGATGTGGTATTTGTGGACCCGAACCAGGTGGTTGACGTTTATGTCGTTACCAATTAATTGAAAATCAGCATATCAAGTCTCATGGTTGATGTGGTTAATAGCTACTTCTAATCGTAATCAGCTTTAGCTGAAATTACAATACCCAGTACAATTCATTTAAATTGTAAAAAAACCTATTAAATGATTTCAACACCTCTTATAGACGAAACGCAGAAACATGGTCTGTCCGTCTTTTCTGCGTTTAGAACACTACATTTTTGAAAAGTTAAAATTCTTTTATACAAAAAAAAATAAAACAGTTTTTATACTAAAATGAGGTAAGACCTTCAAAAATATGTTGTTTAGTGAGCTGAAGATCATAACGAAAATACTCTTGTCGGGTTATCGGCTCGAAAAATACGTGAATATAATTCCATTTAATTACTCCACACATATAATTATACAAATATTGTCTTTGCTATAATAAGACAACCTTAAGGACCTTAGGATAGCCTTAAGAACGCCGAGAACGACAGCTTGAAGTGATTGTAAACTTGCTAGCCATTCATGAGCTAAGAGTGTTCAAGTAAGCAATTCCACATAACTCAGTCGATCCTCAAAGTGACGGGTATCTCAGAAAAAAAAATCCTTAACTCGAATTCCATACATCCAATGAAAATAGTATACTTATAAAATTATTTTCGTTATTGTCACACGCTATTTTTTTACAGCCTTTTTTATTTTATTGTATATTTGCTTGACTTGTATCTATGTATGTATAAATGTAATGGAATCTTTTAAATTACATTTTCATCAATTTCGTAATGTCCAAATCGTTTAAAATTTTTGCATACATATAGAGAACCGATGACAATACAATAATTTCATAGTTAAAGTATGATTTTCTCATTAATCCATCACAAAAAAAAACATCTAAATTGTCGTCATAAGATATAGGTTATATGACGGCTGATAAGTGTCAAATTGTAAACATTTTCGGGTATTCTTTAGAATTAATAATGACAACACAACAAAACTAGGGAAATGTAGTTTAAATCTCATATCATAAATGTCGCTGGACTGTTTTTATATGCCTCAAAAATGATTTAAGATTTACTTTTCAAAATATTCGATTAAGTCAATCGAATCAATATAGAAAAAAAACTAAAAAAATACTCTGTCGTAGCGAATGAACTAAAAAAATTAAAATAATGTTAAAATATAGTTTGTGATCAAGAGAAAGAGAAAGAAAAAGAGAGAAGGAATTTCCTTAGGAAATATAATAATTTTTAGTTCATATTTATAAAAAAAGCGCGATTTTAGTTTTTTTTTATATATATATATTATTTTAAATCTCTTTGATGGTAGAAATTGATCTTAGTGCATATTAGAAGTGCATAAAGCTCGGCGATCTAATGATGAGCGAGCAATGTAAATTAACTGAACTGTTTTGCTGAATTCCACGCAAGAATATATAGTATGTTAATAGCCGACAAACGATTAGACTAGCCACCTGAAGGTAAGTGGTCACCGTCGTCCATGGCAATTAACAACACCAAAGGTATCACTGATGCGTTGTCGGCCAGGAAATGAGAAGCAGGTAAGAAAGACAGTACTGGCTCTCAAGCCCTCAGCCGGAACACGACGTCGTTTGACGGTTGACTCAAGCAGGAGGGTAGCTACCAGGCTGCAAGGAAAGATAATAATACTAGTAATAATAATAATGACATAACTATAACACCGATAATATCAACTTTATGCGAAGAAGGGTGGCTTCTATCGCCTCTTACGACACCCTATTCTGCCAGCATTGGATTGGAGAGTATTCTAGGTCGCCCCAATACAACAGTATATACATGTGTTTGTGTGTGTGTGTGCACAAGTAGTTAAATTAAACTATTTAGCTTAACATATGCCTGAGTCACATAATCTTATGTCATTTAATCTAAAGACTATCTATCGGCGATTCGTATTTTACCGTCACACTAGTACTATCTTTACTTCAGTTTGCAGTTTATACGATAACACTGAAGTGGTGCATTGAGTTGTAAGTTTAAAATACATGATGTTTTATATCTGCCATTTTATTTAATAGGATATATATGATAAACTGGTATGTCATATTTTCAGATGTTTCATGTTATCTTCAGTTGTTTGTAAGTTTCAACGCAATCTAATGTATTTATAGTATTTACAGCCATTTCCAAAAGTTGAAGTTCGAACATAGGTCTCCCGCACGGGAGACGCGAGTTCGAATCCTGCACGCACCTCTAATTTATCAAATTATATGCGTATTGTTTATTCCTTGCTTCGGTGAAGGAAAACACCGTGAGGAAACTTGCTTACCTGAGAATCCTCCATAATGTTGTCAAACGTGTGAAGTCTGCCAACCCGCAGTTGGCTAGCGTGGAAGAGTGGCCTGAAACTTTCTCATTGCAAGAGGAGATCCGAGCCCAGCAACAAGACAATATGGGTTGTAATGATAATGTCACACGTATTAATAACTGACGAAAATACAATAGTTAGCATTTTCAGTAAAATCATAAATACATCGCTAGTTCAAATGTGGCTACACAGATGGCGCTAGGTCTTCTTAGATCATAGTTTTACTTACAAAAGCTGGATTTCGTAGTTTTGTTTTTCAACTTTTTATTTGCGTTGTACAGGCCTTAACTGGTTTGTCAGTGCCCCAAAACTAACTGGCAAAAAATGTTTTAAATCTTTTGTTCACTTGTAAAGTTATGTAAACAATAAAATTAACATAGGTACATCTACACTATGATTCTTAATAACGAAATTAACAATATAAACAAAATTGTTAATAAATGTCCATTTATCCGTAAGATAAATAAATATCTGAGCCGGTCGAAAATCAAATCCCTCCACCAAGTGAACTCTGAGGCAGATAATCGTAAAACCATGTATTGAAAATTATGATGAAGACAGATAAACGTGGAGTGACGAGTCGTGAGATAAGTAATCGTTTTGGTGTGTAAGGGGCTTCCCCTTAATTGCGTCAAAACTCGTGCATGGTTATAAGGTTCATACTCCTTGATTCTCTTCTTTCCATATCTAGAATGAAAGCGTTTTTTGCTCATTACTCTGCTACACTGTAATTTTATTACATACCGATTCTCCAAGCAGCATAGGTACTTATACACAGGGTTCGCATGATTAAAACAAGCTGTTTTTAAACTCATGTTTAAAACAACAGATTAAACCAAGTTTTAAGCAGTGTAATTCAATGGACTAGTGGTTATTCCCCTCAATTAAATATAAAAATATTGGGGTTTCCTCTATTCATAGAATAGAATTCACAGTTCATAGGTAATTCCACTCCCAATTTAAAAATCAACAATAGTAAGTTTAGAACATACAGGGTGAATGTACAGCGTTTAATATTGATTAAGAGATAAGCAACATAAAATAAATGTTTATCCATTGATAGTTTTTGTAAATATGTGATTTACTGAGGCGAATTTTAAAAGATCTAGTCTAGAAAGGTAATAATATAGGTCGAATTAATTTGAAATAATGCCCTAAACTAAAAAGAACAAAAAACACTTTGACGACCCCATAGTGGTAGTGACCCTGTCTGCCAAGCGATGGGTCCCTGGTTCGATTCCCGTCCGGGACAGATATTTACGTGACAGATAAATGTCTGTTCTCGGGTCATGGGTGTTTGTGATATCATATTTGTGTATGTCCATGCCACCTCCAACACAGGGTATCCTACACCGGGGGTGTGAGTGTGTAAACGTCTATTTTTTATTTTATTTGTTTAAATCAATTTGAACTGTGTGTTTTATAAAATTAAAAAAAAAGTTATTTTTGTCCAACCCTGGGTATATACTTAAACAAACCAGACCATTCAAAATACAGATAAATAAATGGACAATCTAACCAATATAATTAAGGAAAAGACTAATAATAAATTGTTTTTGTCTGTTTCTCAATCATGCTTTAAGGTTAAATCATGAACCATGAAAATAAGTTGATCGCTGTCAATTATTCACAACTATTCCGAACACTGAACACGTCTTCAATCGAAGTGATCATTTCTGTTCTATTAATAATAACGTTAATAGGAACACCATATGTTTAATAAAGTTATCTACTTATAAAACTAATCTGATTCGATAGGAGGTTATTGATTAACACTTAGAACACATATCGCATCATAAACGATCGTGTAAATGGCCGCAAACATGCATAAGTTGCGTGTGATTTTCGCTTTTCTTCTCCTGCAAAATGCTGTATCGGGAGGTAAGTAATGAATTTTATTTTTAATAACCAATTTAGAATATCTAGTATACAGCCAACAGGATATTCAAACTGCAATGGATTTAAAAGTTTAAAGAATTAAAAAAGGAAAGTCGGTCAAAAAATTTTACAGGTTTTCGGGTAACTTTTATTTGATATGTCACATGATTCAATTGAAATTTGTTCTTAATTCCTTTTTTACTCCGCCATACATAATTAACTCCTTAGAACATTTACGACATGCAAACGTCGTTGAGTCACTGAATACACTTTATACAAGTGTCGCCGAGATTAAACCAGAGTCCACTGGCTTCAAACAAGAGGAATCGTTCGCCGTAGCTACTCGTTGTTCAGCAATTCTGCTGAGTATGAGAAGTTGGCTCTCTTGGTCCTCTTGGCTTGGACTCTAGGAATAATCGAACATTTTAAACCCCAACAATGATTCTTAAATCATTCCGTTCTCTCATTTTCATTTTAATATCTCAAAAAATTATCTTTAACATAAAATTCTCTTCGAAACCATAACCTAGTTGGGAGGGATTCTGCCTGCCAAGCGAAGAGACCCGCGTTCGGATCTCGGTCTGACAGACATTTATATGACAAATAAATGTTTGTACGTTCATAAATGTCTGCACCAGCCGGGAATCAAACCTACGACCCCACACTCTGCAGGTAGTGTCACAAACAACTGAGCTACACGGTTGTTAAGAAGAATAGACAAAAATATAGAGGAACGAGTATAATTAGGTAAAGGTAAAACACCAACCAACTGCCCCAGCTTTTATATTGCATTTGTAATGTGCGAATCGTTCAAATATTTTTGACCATACTGTGGCTTCACATTTCTCCGTCCTGATGATACAAAGATAACGGTCTTACAATAATCGGTAGCAAGTATTAGTGTAGTGTATTAGTGTAGCAGTACATTTATTAGATATTAGGGAGTAATAACTTTTTAACGTGTATTACGCTAATCATTCCGATACTTGATCTGATTCGACTCTAATGTCGCAAAAATTACGGTCATATAACAATTGTTAGCAAATATTTTTGATAGCAATACATTTAATAGATAATTACCAGTCCTTCTGCGTACATCGTATAGGTTTATTATCAGTTACAGAATACCACTTAAGATTAACTTCAAGGTCAATGCGATAAGTTAAAATTCCTATGATCGGTAATTGAAAAGTGAAAGTACGACTAATCTATAATTTTATTAATAAAATTTTGATTTAAATTTGATTTTCATTTTAATTGCAAAACATTGAACACATTGAGAACTTTTATTGTGCATTCGAAATGACATATGACATGGATTTTTAATTCGGCCCATAAATAAATGTATACTGTACCGGAGTTGAAACGATCAGAGCCCGACGACACGAGTCGAGCTTAGCTTAGTAGTAAGTAAGATGGGCGACGGTAGTTGAAACATTTAGTGAACGCTTCATTGCCCTGGAAGGCACCTACCTTGAGGCGACGATCGGTCAGTTAAGTGATGCGAGAGACCACATTGATGGCCTTCAAGGAGCATAATAACGGACACTTGTGCTAGTCAATAGCCCTCCACCGGTTAAAGTAGCGTAGCAGACTATATTCCACAGCAACTTTCGTATAAACATTTTTAACAGTAGTGCAAGCCTTTGTTCCGTATAATTATTTTTAACAGTAGTGCAAGCTACAATTAGGGTTCCTGACATTTGATAAAAACAGCTATCAGTATTGCTTGGTGGTAGGGCTTTGCGTAAAGATTATATGATCAGTATTATTATTAAGGCCTTAATATTATTATTAGTATTATCTTTCCGTGAAGCCTGCCTGGCTAGCTACCACCCTCCTGCTTGAGTCAGCCGCCAAACGACTCGTCGT
>DWPT01005493.1:0-12189 GCA_018251895.1 Agathymus mariae mariae
AATTATATATTTTTTTCAAGTTGTAAATCATCTAATATCCTTAACCGAAATTATCCGAAACAATCAGATAATCCAAAATAATTTTATATCCATAACCATAACCGAAACCAGTAAAACATTATTCATATATCCATATCCGGATCCAAAATATCACATTCATAACATCCCTACTTTTTACTATGTGAATTTTAACTATTGAAGTTATTACCATTGTATTAAACACAAGTGAATTGTAATTAAACATAAATTTACATTAATGATTACCAAATTCATTTGTGGTTCACTATCACATTTTTTATAGTAAGATTATAACATAATAATAGAAAACCTCATGAAAATGTAATCTTGAAGTTAGAAAACGATAAAAAAAAAACTTGGCACAAATTCATTAACAATAATTTCACAGCTTTTAAATCATCATAAGCAAATTTCTTCATATCTAGATGGCCTCATAGTGGCCTGCAAATAAATATTTTATTTCTAAGGCAACAATATATAATTTTGTAAGCAAAAGAATATTTCATTTACTTGATATGGGATTTTATATATAAAAAATATATATAAAAGCTAGTTTTTAAATTAAAAACTTTATCAGTATTGATAACAAAGAATTCAAAAATTTATAATATGGATATGTTGTCTATAAGGAATATAATAATATTATTATCTCTAGCTAAGTAATGCTCATTTTACCGTAAAGGATCTTAGTAGTACTAAGTACAATTATGCAGTAAAATTAAAATTTACAAAGCGTATTTTAAAACATTCACATTTTTATGGTCCTATTTTAAAACTTATAAATAATCAATAAAAGATCAAGAATGGAATTAATAAATTATAGTGTGTGATGTGGAATTATGTTATTAAATCAATAAATTATGACAGAGTGGGTAAAATAATGGAACATTACTAAAAATTTTATATACAATGAATGCCATGACAAAAATTCTTTTTCAAATTCACTTAAATCGCTGTGTCTAATACTACATGACTATACACATATGATCATCAATATGATTGGCACAGTTAATTTTAAAATTCTTATTTATTAGCAGATATTAAATTGTTAAAACAAAAATAATATAAACATAATTTACCACTTGAGATTTATTTTGGTTTTAGACAGTACATTACTTAAGTGGGGCTGCCTTCTTAGGTATGGGTATCAAATTATAGAAATTAATCTCGATATTCTAAACCTTGTTATGAACATGTGTTATACAGACATAGATGTGTTATTAAAAAAAACTAAAGTAGTAAAATATAATATAAAAGATTAAACTGTGTTCAGACATCTGAATCTCAGTTTTATACTATTACGTTAAGTGCTACTGTTACTTAGGATTTATCGTTTTAAAGATTTCTTGCTCCATTTCAAGCTTAATTATAGAATATATTCAAAATAAAATTACTTACTTTATCTATTGTTTTATTATCTGATCCCATCAGTGAATATAAGTAATACTATGCATTACAACACTATAATAAACGAGAAATATTGTAATCAGTTCAGTTATTTGTATTGAGTGAAGATCTCATGTTTGATTCCTTATATTAAAGATAAATTGTATTAAATTAAATTACTAGCTGATGTTTTATTACACGCATTCTTCACATGACGTGAATACTATTGTAAGTACTATACGCATAGAACACAAAATTAGTTTGTGTCGTATGCAAATTTTTATATTTTTTACCTTCTATCATATGTACTCAAATACTCAGCATTACGGTACTAAGTAATAATAAGCTTTACTTAGTAATAGCCTATGATTCCTACATCATTATTGCAAACTAATTAAAACAACAATATTTGCAAATTAAGAGGGAGTCAGACAATTTTTATGCCACTGTAACCATGATAATATATCCCGTGACTACATTGTAATAACCTCCATAATAATAAATTTCAATGACACAAATTGCAATTAAATCTTCCCATCGAAACAGCGACGATTACAGTCTATAATTTTATTGGATTCATCTCATTATTTATTGATCTCAAGGATTCATTGTAGGTACCGTACTTGTATATCAGATTGACATTTCTTATTAAATTAAGTTGGTTGAAGATTTGACATTTATTCTGTCAGTTGCTAATTAAGTCGAACCTTTCCATTTGAACTTTAAGTAGTTGGGTTCAAAGTCAACACACTAAACTATTTTAAAAATGGTAAAGGGGCTCGTATCTGGAAAACTCGCTTTAGTTACAGGTTAGTGATATTCGTTGGTAGGTTTCATAGGTTCCTATAATTTTTTTGATGAAGTAAGTATTCATATTTACTAGCATAAATAGTTATCTTTTTGCTAACATAAATGAAATCTGTTATCAAAGAAAAGAGCTACAAACATGAAAAAGAAAATAAATATATGTACGTAACGTACGTAAACAAACCAGCAGTAGTATTTATATTCATGTTATTTAATAAAATTCCAACTTATATTTTTTTTTATCTCGTCTAAACGTGTAATTGTGAGAATGATTTATAAATATACTTATAAATAAAATAATATGGTACTTACGTATTAACGCCACCGCAGCAAAAATTTAATAGTTAGCAGGTGCGGACAATCAAAATTTTTCGAGACAAAACCTTTTTTCTCTGAGAAATACCAAAACCTAACCTAACCAAAAATTTAGGTTTAGATTGTCTGCACTTGCTAATTAAATTTTTGCTGCGGTGGCGTTAATACGTAAGTACCAAAAATATGCTTAGTTAAAAATAGTGACTCAAATTTAATAGGTAACTTATCAATGGTAAGTTAAATAGAAAAATTGAAAATCACATTTATTTATTTCTAGGTGCTGGCTCTGGCATAGGTCGTGCTGCATGCCAGGTACTTTCACGTGAGGGTGCTACTGTAATAGCAGCTGACAGAAACTATGATGCAGCTCAGGAGACTATTAAAAAGCACACAGCCCTGGCTAGTGGTTCTAATGGTAAATGTTATATATTACTCTTACATTTATTCTTTAATGGTAACACTAGATAATGGTGAATAATCACTTGTGATTATTACCTGGAAGATGTAGAATGTCATTGATGTTTTGCAGGTTTGCATTTTCTTTGATTTTTGGAAGCAGTGTAGCTGGTTAATCTGGTAGAGCTCCTTATAATGATTTGATATCTACTGTCCTAACAGTGTTTAACCTAATTAAACAGGATGGATCACAGTCTTTAATAAATTAACTTGGAATTATAAAATACTAGCGGCACCCTCTGACTTTGTTCGGGTTGAATAAACAATTGTTATTATTATACATAGATAATGTTAGTATTACTCATTATTACTAAAAACCTAGTTGGTTGATACTAAAGCCTTTTACAAATGATGTTTAAGGGAATTTGTACATTTTATTTGAAGGACTACACAATTTCCTTTAGAAAAATATCAATATGAATGTTGCAAATAAAAATACAGTTTAAATGTTGTTAACTGATTGATGTAGCCCTTGGACATTGTAACTAACCTCAAGTAGGATCTAATTCTGATTAAAATTGGTTATAGTTGTATTATTAGCCCTAATTTGAGATCACACACATGCTAATGAAAATTTAAAATAGATAACATACTTTACATATCATACTTGATTTTACTTATTGCAGCTATAGGTGATCACTCTGCAGTGGAACTAGATGTTTCAGATTCAAAATCAGTTCAAAATGTACTTGATAACATATTAAAACAATATAAAGCTACACCAAGAATTGTGGTTAATTCAGCTGGCATTACAAAAGACAATTGGTTGTTGAAGATGTCAGAAAGTGACTATGATAGTGTACTTGATGTTAATTTGAAGGTCAGTATGTACCTATAAAAATTGCATGTTACAGTGACCTCCATATATTTGTGTGACTACTTGGTCTGCGCCATTTTAGAGCTGATCTAATAGGCATACGTTAAATGATCACAATTATATTTTAAAAGCAAAGTACAGCATATCTTATCGTAATTTTATGTTATAGAAACATGTGTTTTATCTGTCCTAAATAATAAGTTTTTATTTCCTCAATACAATGCTTATTTGGCAAAACCAAGAAGACCTTGAGAAATAATGGTGATGGTTATCGTTGGGTAGTAAATTAAAAAGATACGACATAATAGACACGCGATATTTGCGATGAATTACGAAAATTTTATCTACCTATTCAGGCATATGGTTAATTAGGTGTATTAATCTTTGAAGCTAAATCAAGACCGTGCTTCGATTACTCCAAGTCGGGAACTGCTCAATATTTACAACTAGTACGATGAATGGACAACTATGAAGATAAATTTTGAAAATATTAAAAACAAATTGACTGCTTTACAATGATTCTATATTACTCTCTGCTTCGTGTCTCAGATCAGAGGCCGAATATGTGTTAGCCTTTATATCATTAAATTTAAGTGTAATAATGTAACAACTAATGTTGACAATGAGTAATACCATCTAAGTTTCAAAGTTACTTAGTAGTCCTAAGCAAATCGCAATCCACTTTTATGCACTGCTGGTCTAGTGACGCTACACGCCCGTTGCTCACTTATTTGTTGTGAAATCTTGAGTTTTTATTTCAATTCTAAATTATAAGTTGCAAATTAGACTAGATAAAAACTTATTGCTGGAATATAAAGTGATTCCATAGACCCAGTATTTATTAGAATAATGGAAAGTTGTAGTAGATTAGCGGCCCCGGCCGACTTCTTTCGGGTTGGACTATTAATTATATATACATGATTGATAAAAAAATATATTTTTTGCCTTGATTAGACATTACACGTGTTCTCACTACATATCAATTTTCATTAAGTTCAGTCACGCTGTTTTTGAGTTATAACGGGACATACAAACATACAAAAAAAATTCCAAATGGTCAAACTGATGTCACTGCGTCATAAAAACGAAGTCATCATGAAAAAGAAATGGATTGTAAAGAGAGACATTACAGATTTATATAGATTTTATATAATCTATCATCTGCACAATCACGTGTTTTCAAGATAGGTCAAGCAGTTTTTAAGTTATCTCATTACATACAGAGAAGTTCAACTAATTTATATGGTAGTATAGAATAGATACAGTTACAGCATAGTATAGTTCAGGTCTTTGTTTCAGGGCACATTTCTAGTGATGCAGACATTTGCGAAAGCTATGAGTGAGGCGTCCGTGTCGGGTTCTATAGTGAATATATCAAGCATTGTAGGCAAATATGGGAATTTAGGTGATTGTCTATTGTACTGTATGATGTTTTTTAATGCCGCTGACTGCGGACGAAATGATTTTCAGTTACTATTGCTGCTGGAATATATGAGTTTTCTCATATTCAAAAAAATAAAGCGATGATGTAGGTACCGCAATTGATGTATTTATCACATTTTACAGGACTATTAAAATACGTTGCAAATCGATTTATTTCATGACCATAAAGCTGTTTAAATAAACCTTTTATTGCTTTTTCTTTAATTTAAATTGTAGGGCTTATTTAGAGAACATACTTTATAATAAGGCTTTCAATATCGCAAAGTAATAGGAATGTACGTTCCATACTAAAGATTGAAATAAAAATGGTGATAATTTTATTCAGGTCAGAGCAATTATACAGCAAGTAAAGCTGGTGTTGTCGCTATGACGAAAACTGCAGCGAAGGAGCTTGGCAAATTTAACATTAGGTAGAGATTGTTAGATATCATTAACACGTTTCAGATTTTCTATGTATTTAAGAATTTTATTTATTATTCCAGAGTGAATTCTGTTTTGCCCGGCTTTATTAATACCTCAATGGTTAATACTGTACCTGAAAAGGTCATAATGGCGATGCTTAAGTTAGTACCATTAGGCAGAATGGGTGAACCTGAAGGTAAGAAAGAAAAATTGATTTCACATATTTTTTATACATTAAATCTCAACATTTAATCTTTTTCTTAACTTAAATATACGTAGGCTTTTTATAGATATGGCTGTTTGTACACATTTTTAAAACTTTATCTGTCTGTCTGTGAACGTATGACACGAAAACAAAAGAACATATTTATATGATATTTGGCACAATAATTTTCAACCCAGGTCTTTTTTTCTTTTGGGAGAGCAAGTAAAAATTCGATTAAGAGGGTAGTAATTAGGTTTTGACTGAATTCCTGCAACTATTGTAGAAATATGTAAGACGCAATTTCTAAAAAAGTGCCAGCTGACTATAAGTAAATAATAAAAGACAAAATGAAAATATGATACTTCTTATTGTTATAATTATATATATTATTCTATTTCGTTTTATTGAGTCTAGTATTATATTTTATTGACCACTACAAAAACATTTTTTTTACAGAAATAGCCGAAGTCATAGCGTTTTTAAGTTCAGATAAAAGTTCTTTTATGACTGGAGCAGCTGTAGATGTCTCTGGAGGATTTTAGGTGAAGCTAGTCAATATGTTTCTTACTATATTTTTATAGGTATTTGAATGATCAAATGGGGATATTTTTCAGAATTATTTTTAATTATATACATTCACTTCAAGAATAAAATGTTTAATATTTGATATAATGTTTGATCATGTGTGATCATATATATACTTTCTACATTCGTTTTTATATTTAATTTTTATGTAAATAAGAAACTTTGGAAACATCACAATGTAGTAAAAAGTAAGATTATTGAATATAATGTCTAGGATTTTTTCAATAAATTGTATTTTTATAATGTCTTTATTGTTTGTGCTCTTCAAAATTGTTGTTATTTAGAACATTTAAAACTCTTCTTTTTACACATATTTTTTTCAACCCAGTGTTGTTCTCCCTCAATTCCTGCGGTATTTGAATGAGATGCGGTTATACATATTTTTAAGGAATAAAAACAATCACATATCGCTATTTTAGGTTTGTCACAAATCTAGCTAGAAGTGTTATGGTTTGACTCTGATGAAATGCTTTAATTTTAGTAATTGGACTCCATCATATATACAGATATAATCACAGATAATATACGACTTACCATTCAAGCAACATCATACTGATAAATCCCAATAGCGCTTCTGTACATCAATAACAATGTACGTATCTATATAAAGATATATTAGAAAAACCAACTTCAAAACACTATTGATAAAGCAATATATATATTTTTTTTATTAGTACATAGATTAATTTCTATATTGATGATTATTGGAAAGTGAATACTTATGTTGCAGTCTGTGCGAAACTAGTAATATAATATATATATATCTCTGTTATATGTAAATATATAAAATTAAACTAAGCATGCTCTCAAAAAAAAAAGTACTAAAAGAAAACAAAAGCGTTTATCTGTAACATTATTTGACATTCTTCTTGGATTTTAACTTATTGGTTTTTAATGCTGCTTTGTTCTTTTGCCTTTTGTCTTTCATAAAAGTTCTATATTCCGTCTTCCTCTTCTCATTTATGATCTCTTTGTATTTTTTCTTGTTGTACTTCTGGAATTCTGCATCTGCTAGAAGTTCGTCCACCATGGTACGTTTTCTTTCTTTCCTTGTTAGCCTTTCGTTGACATGATCTAATGCTGAATCCATTATTGTGCCAACCTATAAATATATAAGTATTAACTTAAAATGACATAAAAGTTATTATCGAACATCAGTTAGAATCTGATTAATGATTGATTTATTTAGTAGATTTAGATGATCACAATATTATTCCAAAACTTAATACTTTTCTATGTATGTACCTAGAAAAATCGTTTCCTACACCCTTAAAATGTGCAGACATAAAACTTATTAAATATCTTGACAAGAATAAGTAAAAATAATTCAATTAGATCTACTTAAAGATTTTTTTAGGTAACTTATTCTTAGAGACAATTTCTCTTCAATATCAATATTTATGAGCTCTTAGAACAATGTGTTTAATTTATATTTACTTGGAAGTATTTGGGCAGCACTTCCATATCATTCTTCTTGTAGAAATGTTTGGGATCCAAGGCAGATCGCATCTTCAGTAAGTTCAAGTCATTTTTCAGTTCCTCTGTGATTTCTGGAGCCTTCATGTCAAACCAGCCAGGGCCCTTTGTCATTTGTCTTTCTTTCTGTAAATAGATAAAGTTAATATTATCTAAAACATTTTATGCATATTTTATAACAATAGCAACATTCCAATGCAAACAACTCAAGGTTACTTGTTCATTGTTCGATTATCAGCTGGAGCAAACTGCTCTTTGATCTAGGGTCATTCTTAACTGCTAGTAATGTCTTAAATGTGTCCAAGTCACCCACGATACAATAAATGAAAAGTGTGATGTAAAAGTTTTTTTGGTTTTTATTGATATCTATTTTAAATGGACGAAAATCTATTACTATAGTCTCTGGATGTAATAAAGTAGATTTAAAAACTATACATACCTTCCTCATTGCCTTTAGTTTGTTCTCACTAACATTATAACTTGGAAGGCTGTGCTCTTTTTCAAATCCTGGTTTCAGAACTGACTTCTGCATTTCTTTTTCTACATCCACGCCTCCGAGATTGGATTTAAGTTTTCCGGTTTTAAGATCCAGCTGCTCAAAATGAAAGAGTCTACGTTTCTTTTTCTTATTTTTACAAATGACGCTGTAATTAATCCACGACATCTCCGAAAAGAAATCGTCAAATAGATTATCTATTTTCAAATTATTCAACTTTTTCTGTAACTCTTCCTCTGCATATACCATAGCATCTAATTCTTCTTTCTTTTCGTTGAAAAGTGCTAGGATGGCTTGTATTCTATCTGCTTTGTCTGTGGAAATTTCAAAAAAATATATATAATTTTACAATTGCTACCCACAATAAAAAAGGCTACAGTCCGCCACACTGGCCAAGTACAAAGTGGCAGAGTTCACACACCTTTAAGAGCAAAATGGAGAATTCTCAGGCATGTACGTTTGCTCATGTTTATTCACCGAAACAAGTAATAATTATTTTATAATATGCAGTTCATTTGAAAAACTGGAAGTGCGCGCGAGATTCGAAAAAATACAGATTTTGTTCGTATAGTCAGTTTATTCAACTTATTATTTAAATACTATAATTACACATTATGCTTAGAAGTTTATGGCCATTTAATGACAAAAGTAATAAAAATAGATTTATTTTTAAAACTCCTTTCACATAACACGACGCGGGAGACAGTAGCCACTTTATGGAATTATAAATGCAGTAATCTTAACATTTGGGCTGGTGCTGCCAATTACAATCTATCAGTGTTGAACTCGATGGAAGCGTGCAAAGAGGCATATTTGAGTCGAGGATGATGGTGATAGTATTGAGGAACGAATGGCAGTAATTTTACTTCTTACGGAGGTGGTCGACGTGATGCTGTTAGATGCATCGTAATCTGTGAAACAATTAGTTATAAATTTACTATCTATGATTCTTAAGATAAATATTGGGCGTATATAAAGGAAATTCAACTGTTACTTGATTGAAACGTGGTAACAATGTTTATATAATTTATAAATACATGTGCGACATAGAAAACAATTACGTATTACTTTAAAGATTTTAGTACTGTACAACCCCAATAAGGGTGCTACAGGCTGTTAAAGTATTTATGGACTAGTCAATGAGCTCTTATTTACTTTAATCTTAATATCTTGACAACAACAAACAAAGACAAACATTGAGATTTTTGACTTAAAAATTATTATAACTGTAGGGAATCTAAAATATGTTAATGTTGCTGCTTATGGGCAAATTTAGTTATTTTCAATAATCACTTCAAATATTCGACACTTTTGTCTAACTTTCAGATATATTTTAATGCTTGAATATGATATTGTCCCTTTGGACTATACCACAAGTTGAAAACCATATATTATAAAATTATGATAGTTTATTTCTGGTATCTACATTAATTTACTTTTAAGAGTAATTGGAGTTAGTAGCATAAACATATATATTTGTGGCTTATAAATCTGCATTATGTTATGACAATAGCTAATCATGTACACAATTACCAAATGGGACAATTCACCACTTTCTTCATTTTTTAGTTGTGGCAGCATCTGCAACATATTATATATTTGTTGAAAATGTATGTAAATTGTATGAGTGCTTAAAATAATCATCAATGTTTAGTAATTTAGGAGTTGAAAAAGTTCACTGCTCATTAAAACTTTCCTGATTTTTCCGTGATTTCAGTTCATAAAGTAAATTTGTTTTAGTAAGTGGAATGGTGAGCAAAATAGGCATTACTAATACAAGTCATACCTCCAGAGCAGCAAACAAATTTGGACATCTTATACAATAAAATGACATCTAAAGAGGTGGTGAACAATTGAAAATAAAAAATGAAAAAACAAATTGATTAACATAATACTTCTAAGCGTGGTATGTTATTTTTAGCAAACTACTGTCGGACATAGGCCTCCCCCATAGAACGCCATTTAGAACGGCTACTAGCCTTCCGCAATCAGCGGTTCCCTGCGATTCTGACGAGGTCGTCGGTCCATCTAGTGGGGGACGTCCAACGTTGCGCCTTCTGGTTCGAGGTCTCCACTCGAGAACCTTTGCTCTCCATCGGTTGTCAATTCTACGAACGATGTGGCCTGCCCATTGCCACTTCAACTTGTAAGTTTTAAGAGCTATGTCGGTGATTTTGGTTCTCCTGTGGATCACTTCATTCCGAAATTTGGCATGCAGGGAAACCCCGAGCATAGCCCTCTCCATAGCTCATTGAGCAACTTCAAGCTTCCTGATGAGGCCAACAATAAAAGACCACATCCCAGTGCCATATGTCATCAGTGGCAACACACACTGGTTTTCAGGCCCTGGGGTATGTTGATCTTAAAGATGGATCATAGCTTCCCGAACGCTGCCCAGCCGAGTTAGATTATTTGACGAAAGTTGATTCATATTAATTATTTACTACATTTGAGAGTATTCAGACATGAAGTCATTTCAAGAACCTATTAAAATCAGGGATTAAGTAAATTATTTTTTTAAATTATCAACTTTCATGGTTCCTATTACTGCAAAAGGTAACATCTATTTGTATGCAATATTTTTTATGCAGTTTTTACCAATACATATGACAAAATTATAACACAACTTATTAACCAAAAATTTGTATAAAAATTAATATAAAACACAACACAACACTCAATTCCTATTTATCTAACCAAATTTAATTTTTAAGTTTTTCAACAGAAAATTGATTTATATTCATATGAATGTGGGAAAAGACTTAGATGCTAGGATTTTCTATACAGCAAATGGTATTAGTGAACACCTAGACATCGCAAAAAAATTGTGAATTAATATATTTAATATTTTTCTCATAAATGCCCTTCTGACCTACAGGATGATTTATTATTTTTGTTAATAAATCTATGTCTAGCTAATCATACCAACTTTTTTCCATTCATGTGTAGACTTTTAAACACCGCCTGTATTTAATATGCCTGCTAATTTGCTTATATTGAATTTTGTTGATGTGTTTAACAGACTGAATTTAGTTTGTTATATTAAAAGTATAAAGCCTTACATTACCTTTCCATTGACTATAACATAGCTATAAACACTATAACTGCAGTGTAAATGTTACACAAATTAAATATTTCTATCATATTCTTTGTTTAAATATATTCGAACTTAGTAGAAATTACAGAATACTTACCACTTTTAAGTATGTAGCTTATTTCACAATAAAACAAATCACAGTCAATATTTTGAATATTTGCGATCGTGGGCTCAATTTTAGTGTAATGTTTGCTAATGATAATAGGAATAATACTTATGTAATTGTTTTTATCAAAATAATAAACGCATTTGCTTTTTGACTAAAACTTGAATTGCAATGACAATCCAATTTTTATTTTCATAACACTCTAGGCTTCGTTTGAGTAGTTTCGTTGTAATTGAACTGTAAGAGTCCACAACAGAAATTAGTAAATAAACAGTACAAAACTAACCTATGAAAGATTTGTCATTCTCGTCCAACAGTTCCTCTTTTATTTGTAACTCATTGTTACCTACTGTATCTATTATAAAATCCATATTTATTTTTCTCTCAGAGTATCTTAAACAATATTACTCTGATATGATTGAGGCAAAATCAAAAATGAATACGGTAACCAAATCACGATGTAATGTGATTTTGTTGTATTTTTCCAGTGTCAATGTCAAGTTGTCAATTGTTAAAATCCATACCAATGTAGATTATATTTTCCTTTACATAGATTTACGTGAATGTAACTACATTCTCC
>DWPT01005494.1:0-12188 GCA_018251895.1 Agathymus mariae mariae
AACGCATCATTGATGCTTTTGGCCTTGCTGATATCCATGGGCGACGGTCACCACTTACCATCAGGTGGCTCGTCGTCGTTTGTCGGCTATTACCATAAAAAAATATGAATAATTATTGTAAGAATTTAAATTATATGACAAAAACATATATAACATAAAAGTATAGTAAATATTTTAAAATAAAAACAACTTTAATCAATGCTAGTCGTTACACACGACTGTCTCCGCGCGGTGTCCTTTAAGTTTAACGACATTTTACAATTATAAAGATTAATGTCTAATTTCACCTAACCCAGTCACCCGAGTTTGGTTGCATTATTGTTATTGTGTTTATGGAAGTGATCTGTGAACTAATTAGTTAATTGGTTCTCTGTCATCACACAACTCCGCAACGCGGTTAAAGTACTGTGTAAGGAACGCGTTCCCATTATTTTATTTGGTGGGTCTCCAGTAAGACTTAACCATTAATCTTTCCATGCAAAAGCATCGCTCTGAAAAAAGTCTTAACTTATTTAGAACCCTTTGTTTTTCAGACGGCAATCGCCACTATATATATATCTGAGAACATTTTCACGTTGATTATAATTTTATACTTAAATTCGTTGCATAATAATTATAATATTAAAACTATTTGAATTTGTTAATTATTTAAAGTCGATACAATTATAGTGTTCTCAACCTTATATGAATAGAAATTTATCGATCGATGACACGATACGTATTTTACTTCATAAAATGTTATGCGCATAACAGAATTACAATTTTTAAAGAGTGTTTATTCATACTATTCTTCTATGCCAATGGAAGTAACAGTATAATTAAGTTATATGAATATAAATAAAGTCTTCTGTTAAAATAATATTCAGTTCAATTTAAATTTCAAATCTGGAGATATTATTTTCTTAAAATACTAAAGTTTTTTCGACAATCCCTATTGTTTATTCAAGCTAATATTCATTCAGATTTTAATTTTGTCGGCTTTATTCTTTACCTAGTACTCCACCCTTGCTTCGCTTTGGAGAACTTGATTTTTTCGTTTACAAATATTTAGTAATCAAATCCTCAATGTTATTTTATTTTAGTTTCTGAGATTACCGCTCGTTACTAGTATATATCGTACAGTTGTTGCTTTATTATACATACAGATAGTTATCGAAATCCAAGCATTACTGCCAGTTAGGCTCGTGTGCACAATACGAACACAATATTCATTCTACAAACGTCCGCGACTATATATCGAAATACACAAAGAAGGCTCGAAGCGTACTCATCATACTACAATACGAAGTGAGTAGCCAACCATCCGAGCCTAATGGAAACAGCCATGGCCAATAGGATGGTTAACCACGATTTCTGAGACATGGTAGCATTTGTGAAATAATCCTGTAGCCGTCACTCATGTACATATATTTTGACGGCGATGTTGCTTTAACTACGTCAACTCAGGTATCGAACAGAGTAGCAATCCAGCCAACATAACAAAAGCAAACAAAAAAACTTATTAACGTTCATTCTATTTGCTGACACAACTACTTCCACCACCATCAACCACGTATATACAGCCCTTGTTGTTTCCCTTGGGAGATAGGGGCGAAGTATTACTTAAATTTATTAGAAAGTGATTTTAAGTTACTACGGTTAATAAAAATGATGTAAATAGGAGAGTACTTACTATGTGCTTCGGACCTTTGTACTTAACAATAGATGGAGGTCGGTATCGAAGGTTTTCCTTAGCTTAATCCAAAGTACCTAAAGGTAATTTCTGTGCAGCAAGAGTTGGAGTTAAGCGTGGAGCACAAGCTGGGCGTGGGCTGCGTGGGTGGCGGTGCGGTGACGTGTCGCGTGTCGCTGGATCGCGGCGCGTACGTGCCGGGGCAGAGCATCGCGCTGTCCGCGCACCTCGCGAACCGCTCGCGGACGCACATCCGATCCACGCGCGCCGCGCTCACCGAGGTACCAATAATGTACTATCGTTATCTGAGCGCTCATGACAGTAATATTTATAAGATTATAAGTTACATTATGATATCTGCTGAGTGAACGATATGTTTAATATTGTTCGTAACCTTGCGTAGAAGTTCGATGGTTAGCGTCGTTAATCTATATCGAAAGTTTTCTGGTGGAATAAAAACGGTTGGCCACTAATCCATTCACCAATCCAATCCGTAGTGGAACAACTTGGTGGTGTCAGCTTAAAGTCTCCTCAATTACAACAACCATTTTTATTTACCAGTTTATTATGTATTATTATTATTTTTTTAGTAATTCCTGTGTTCGGTTCGGAATTTATGATTTATGTTTATACGGTCGCCTTCACTGGACAGACTATACAATACATGGCGCACGGCAAGGTGGCTGCGCGCGAGGTGCGCGAGCTGTCGCGGCTGGCGCACGGCAAAACGCGCGCGGGCGGTGATGACCACTGGCGCGGCGAGCTGCTGTACGTGCCGCCGCTGCCGCCCACCAACCTGCGCGGCTGCCACCTCATCTCTGTACACTACGACGTGTTCGTGAGTAATAAGTCTGTTCTACAGACCAGATAAGTATTTCATAGTGATAAAGTTAGAGTATTGCAAGTGGACCACGCTTACAGCGTTCATATACAATACCACGCTTTAGTGGGACCAGTCTTATTTGACAATCTAATAGAGTACAATTTGTTATAAGAGTTCGTTTCTAGTGCTGTTGATGGCTGATTGTTTGTTGCTCGCAAAATATCTAATTATACTCAGTAGAGGAATATGTTCATTTTCGATTCTAGTTCATCATCGAGCCGAAGAGTCTGGAGAAAGAGGTGAAGCTGCAGCTGCCGATCCTGTTGGGCACGTATCCGTTCCGAGAGGAAGGCGCCGACCAGCCGCCCACGCACTACCCCAGCACGTTGCCCATCTTTCGACCCTGGCTGCACGAGAAGCCCACCAACTGACCTGGCTCAACATTGTCGTCGCTCTCACCACCAATGTACTGTATACCCTCCTCGCACGTATATAACTTTCGCGATAAACTCAGATATGCAAGACATCTAACAATGATTATTCAGAAACGCACACGCACCGCCTTTTTTAGTCCTGGGTCTTGGCTTAGTGCTGTGTGATTATGTGAATATTTTTGTTTAAATTTTAAAACACCCTAAACCCGTAAATTAACTTTACCCAATCATGTATAACCTTTTGCAAATTATTTACATGTTGACATATTTGTAACAAAGTGGTTACAGCCATATTTCCCAAAACTACTACAATTTATATACCGAACTTGAATCAGATGGCTTCGTCTTCCTAGATATGTCGCGATATGTTAAAATGGCGCGGAGACCATACGTTCTTGATGTTATGATCCTGAGAAATTTCCAACAATATACAGTGTCCAACACAACTGCTGGTAGCAGTAAACTAAAACTAAACCAGGTACGATCGTGCTGCGAGCGCTAACTACACAGTAGCGACGCTTCTAATCTAACCTTGTGCATGCGGAATGTACTCCCGCATTGATGCTCGGTCTCTCGATTATTATAAAAAACAATGTAATAAATATTACATTATTTATTGGGTCCTTCAATTGGACCAATATTTCATCGTGTCCTCGACTAGGTACTGCAAATGACCCCCTTCCTGTAGATTTCCCATCAGTAACATCTGCTGACCATTACTTTGAGGGAACATGGTACCTATATATTTTATATTTTATTTTGGTATATACATCTTTATACTCCTAGCTCTTCATTTTACGCATGAAATATTGTTACAATATAATAAGATCATCTATAGCTGTGAGAATTGATTAGTAATGTGGATGTCAAGTAGAATAAATAGTGGGTTTTTACTAAACCAATACTTTCTCTGTACTACTGCGTCACTTATTATCCAGTGGCATTGTAATAATAAAACCTTTAATTATGTAAAAAAAATACATAATATATTTTTTTAACTACACACGAAAAGTATCTCATGTCGTTATCAATCACAACCAAAACATATCACAGTCAGTATGATGTCAAATATTCCATACAAACCCAAGTGTAAGTAACTCCTTGTCGTATAACGTTATATAAAATGTATCATATTCTAGTGCCATTGTACAAATGTTGTATTTTGAATACATTTATAACTTTTACTAAATTTAATCCCTATGCGTTAAATGTTAACGATATGTTTACGTTTTATTTCATTTACATATTTGATTAAGTGAGCTTTTAATGTAGTCTTAATTGTGGCAATGTATATAACTAACCTGTGATATATTATTCCGTCCATTTTGGGATCGTCGCTCGCTTATCGCCGCGCGCCGTGGAATGCGTGGCTCCAGTGTTCGCGGACTGCACCGTAATGGGCTGTAGGTGGTGTATCATACCATATGCGTGCAACTAGTTTATTGCACATGTTATATTTGAAGACATTTCGAGGATGTAATTGATCACTTACATCAGTGTGTCTAGACAACGTGCACCGTGTTGACATTTGTTTTTGATGCCCACCTATATACATAGTTATACGAATACGAGGCGATTAAAACCCTTCAAAGCATTGGTACTGAAAAGTACAACCTTACCAGGAATTAAGAGGTAAGGTAGGAAGAAGACAGGGTGCTTTCCCATTATTTGTTTACTTTATGGAATAGCACGTACCGAGTCAAACTCGGCGATAAGCGAGTGAAGTTTATAACGTAGTCGTACAACAATGTATTAATACTTTTATAATTTTTATTATAAATATATAATGAAACCATATAAGAACTTTTATTTCAGATATTTCATAAAATTTTCTAATTGCACTGTCATGATTCAAGAGACATTGAAATCACATTACCTTAACAAAAGTTGCAAGTTTATTTTATAGATAATTATGATACAGTTTGCAGTCTTATAATTTGTGTTTAAAATTGATAAATAAAGCCATAATACACATACAGAATCTAAAAACATATTTGAAACTGCTCTTTTTCGCCGTATTAATCGATCCGTTTTGAAACGCCGTAATAAATCAACCATTAACCCTAATACACACACCGAGCACATAGCCAACACAGAGGTTATTAAAAAGGGTCATCGACAAAATAGCAAGATGAGGCTGTACGGTCCAAGCACAACATAACATAGTACACTATTGTATACACCAAACATTATAGATGAACATTCACGTTTATGTAGCGACATCAACTACTCAATCGCGTTGTGATGTTTAAACTACTCATCAGGTATTCTAGTAACCACGACGGGATGAATGAAAATATCGGATCACGGCTGTTTTATTAGTACAAACGTGCGCAAAACGTCAGACACACACACTCGCATAGTAAAATGTCTCGCTCGCTGTTATGCTAGCAATAATTAGTACAATTAGTTTTTATTTCATCGTAGAAAAGCAGTCTATACAACAAGTGAAACTTTTGCCGACTTTCAAATCCATAATTTTACATCTGATTTTTAGAAACATTTGTTTACCTAAACCTAACTGGATATATCAAACATTCTCTCATAGATTTGGTATTAGAACAAAAATTGTCGATAATTTAAACAAAGCTATATATATCCCTTTCGATCGCCGGTGTCGCACGCGCACCCGTCGCCCGGACACTACTGTACAGGTCGCAAACGTTCAACGGGCGCAGCGGTCCCGCGTCCGCGGTGGACGTGTCAATCGGTTTGTGGGTAGCCACTGTCTTATCTTTATACTATAAATATTCTGGATGGACTCTTAAGCCAGACCAGACCGTATGCCTATTGGGGAACCTCGTAGTCTAGTAGGGCGCCCTCTAAAACTTCGACTTTGTGAAAGGATGAATAAGTAGTTCATAATTTTTTGTCTTTTACGCGCTATTTTAATGATTGCATCGTTTTTGGTAGGGATGTTATGGCTATGAAATTGTTAGGGAGTACCCGATTATTTCGGATAATTTCAGTTACGGATATTAAATGATTTAAGACTTTTAAAAATATATATAATGTAATCACAAGGTAACAGTTGGACTTTCCTTCTAGGTATTATTTAGTATTATAATCATGGAAAAAAACACCTTAATTTTGTATTACACAAAAAAAAAATACGTGTATCGGTTCAAACGGCATATCATAACGTGTTTAATTTAGACTTAGCCCCTATCCGAATTTTTTTATGTGATTCGGTTACGATTCCGGTTTTTAGATGATTACGTAGATATACAAATAAATACTATGGAACAACATTCTTAAACCTTTACTTCCCTTCCATCCCGACACTACTGCCCCAGTGAGATTACGTTGTAGAGAACGGTGGTCGGTAGTGTTAAGAGCGTGGTGACACCAGTTGTGGTGGTAGTGGCCGTGGTGCGCTACGCCATCTTGTTGGCAAGCGCGAGGTGCAACGCCGCCAGCTGCGCGGTCCACTTGTCGAGCGCGCCGTACCGCGCGGCGCCGCGCGCGCCCCGCCCCAGCTCCAGCACCGAGTTCACCTGGTCGATGCGTCCGCTGATGGTGCTGCGACAGTAAAACACACCCACTTACCGATACATATAATGTTCGTCAATTTTATTGTCCACTTGTAAAATTGAAAAATTTTGGTTGCAACATGTATGTTTAACCCATAGCCTTTATCTATTCTAATATATTTTTTATCGTACAATTGTGTAAGAGACCGAAGGGGAGTTATCGAGGTTACTTTGAACGAACGTGCTCTAAACGAATGCTGTGACGTCACAGAGGTCGACTGAACCTTGCTTCGGCAGTTATACCTACACAGTTACAGTTCTGGAGCAGGTGCGAACGCAAAGATGTACCAGGCTATACCAGGTGTGTACATAATAATATGTGTGACTATGGCAAAAGACAGGGTGCAAGCCGCCGCGACATCGCGGCTGGGATATTTGGATAGGGCTGCAGTCGCAGCATCACAAGCAAGCGGGCGTACACCCTTAATTCGGATACGACGCATATTATGCGCTACCAAATGCAATAAACATAAGCCATAGTCCAAATTACAACCAAACGGCTGACCTGGAAACCTAATGCCCACTGTAAGTAACCCCCTTTGTAACCGTGTAAGGGCCAACAACACAGACCACAATGTCACAATGTCAACTTCATTGAAGCTCTAGTAAATCGGTGACACACGGCTCCCCACGACAGAGATAGTGCTTGCACTCACTTGTCCAAGATGCATGTGACCAACAAATTCTCCACTTCCTTCTCGTCGATGTTTAGCTCTTTCGATATGAACGGTATATGAATCCTAGTGTAGGGGCCGATCAGCTTTATTAGCACTTGGGTCCTTATGTTCCTGAGGAGGTCCTCGATGTGTTCCCTTATGAACGGGTCGTCCATTATGTTGTTCCTGTTGTGCTTCAAGATGGACTCGAAGTCGTTGATATCGTTGTTCTGGTACGCCATAACTAAGTTCGTCATGGCGAGGATTTCGGGGTCGTTCTTATAAGGTTTAGCTTCCTGGGAATCGAATGGGTTGATGCCGGATTTCATTAACCTGGAATCAAAAAGTTTAAAAATACTACAAACTGAAACGATGCAACAAAAACTGCCACAGATCACCGTCAGACGCGATGAACCGCTCGTAGTCCGACATCGCCGGTGTCAAGTGAACAAGTTCAATCAACTTTGAAACCAGTCGAGACTTGGTTCACTACTACTGGTAACATCCCATAAACGCTTTCGTATTTGTAATGGGCAGATAAGTCGACAGCTCCCTGTTGTTCGTATATAGCAGTCGGTCGGTCTTTAACGAGATCAAATGACAGAAAATGTTGACCATCCACGTCTCAGCCGATCGCAGTGCAGCGTCGTCGAATATTCTCCACATTTACTTCATAAATAATCTTATAACATTTGCTGAATGTTCCAAGTTTATATTAAAGACTGGTAAATAGTTAAACTGACATGTTAGCGAGCACGAGATACTTGAGGCAGGTGGTGCGGCGCGGCGAGCCCGACTCGTCGTAGTTCTTGAACGCTTCGAAGAAGTCCGTGTGCGCCTTCTCGAACTCGCCCTCGCGCAGGTGCATCTTGCCGCCGCACTCTGCCGACCAACGACCGGGTGCGATGTGCATGAGACTTCACCGAATACCAATTTTCAGCCTCCAAAAATACTTTAGTTGAACATTCATGTCATAAAAATATTGCTGCAAATGGCAGTGTTGATTTTGAGATATGTCAAACAAGACTATATTCCATTAGGCATAATTCGATTTCAAAGTGATCACAGATATCCTATGCACAGCAATCCAACGCAGGGAATCCTAGTGCGGCGGTGTGAGTGTGTAAATGTTTATTTATTACCACTATCAAACGAGCAACAGGTCGACCCTGTCAATGTGTCACCTCTGATGACGCCCATGATGAGCGGGTGCGGGATGGCGGACTTGATGTGCAGCGACTGCTCGTAGAGCGCCTTCAGCTTCTTGTTGTTCTTCTGCGCCGTGTACATCTGGATCTCCAGCGCGTAAATCTCTAGCAGCTGAGTGCCTTTCTTCAGGTCGTCTTCGCCCTCGTCCGTCTGTGCATATTGTACTGTATGTAGCGCTCGGACTACACAACATTTGCAACATGATATTGAACTACTAAAACCTTTATTAGGAGGGAATACTACCTTGGTTTTTTTAGGGAAATGAAAGTAAATAGATCTGATTTCTGCTATATATGTATATATATATATATATGTGTGTGATAAATTAAATATACGAGCCGTTTTTTTTGAAAGTGGTGGTGTGTCCATTCTCTTGTTTCGAGAAATCTAAAGGTTAACGTGTTTGTTAATTAAAAAATGTAAGCAAATTATATCAAGTCTGGCAATGTTTCTACTGGTTTATCAATATGTAATTTGGTTATATAAATTTGTTTTTGGCGTATATGACTAAACTGATGTATACTTACGGGATGCAAATGTACTTACACCACTTTCAAAATTAGATAATTGTAAAAATCGTTTAATTTCAATTTTGAAAAAGCAAATATCACTTATAATAATACTACTTCATATTAATCCAATTTTGTTTAAAAATAATGACACGATATAAAATAGAAGTAGTATTTTTAATTTTAGACGCTAGTTACATTGTTAAAATTACAAGATATGGATAGTATTTACTTATGTTCTGCATGTGGCAGTGTTTCGAAATATGCATGATGCACCGGAGGTATATAAAGCAATAACTGCTTGATATCTTTATATTTTTCATAAGTAATAGGCCTGGCACCTTGGTACATCTTGCTTTATTTCTGTGTGAATTTATTTAAAGTTAAATAAAATAAATATTTTCAAAAAAAAAAAAATTAATGTTATACCATTTGTTCTTACCCATGTCGCTGTCTGATGTTATCCATTTTAGGAAAAAAAGAGAATAAGTAACCTAGACTAGCAACTCTTGACACGTAATATAAAACAAATGTACAATAACAGGCTACTGATCGACAACCGTCTGCTAAGCCACCTACTTACCTGCCTCTTGTCAATTGGACTCACACCAATTTAATAATCGATGATTATGCAATTTCATTTACTGACCAATTTTAAATTGTACAAAAAAATGGGATTTTTATAAAAAAGTAAACACAAACTAGTTGTACATAAAAAATTACATTCTCATATCTTATTTATTTTTTTTTCAAAAATGGACTTATACTGCTTTCAAAAAAAAATGTCCATATGTTACCTGACAGCTCTGATGCAGTTGCTTTAATATTTTGGCTAATTTGTTGTAGTCTCCACGGTCGTAGTATAGTTTACCAAGCTTGGTGTTGGTTTTAAACCATAGCCTATCATTCTTTGCATCTTTTAATGCTTCCAAGGTGGTTTCGTAGAAGTCTTGTAATAATTCCATCTGGAAAATAAAATAATAGTTGGCATGTTCATAATGCTAATTACAAATGTACATTCAATATTTCAATACATCCATTTATTATATAATTACAATATTTTTACATAATACAGTACAACATTATGATTATTCAGCCAAAAAATATGCAACCAAGTATGCATAAAATTATAATAGTAACACCATTATTTAGAAAATATTTTGATAATTTTAGGGCCATAACGATGCAAGAAAGGCAAGCATGACTAAGTGACAAAAATACTTATGTTATAATATTTATTCTGGATTTTGACTCTTAAGCAATGTATGTGTGACTTTTTAATCTCAAAAAAAAATTATTCTCATGTACAATTTCCTCGATATTTCTTAGTAAGGAATACCTTTCAAATTTTGATATAATAAAGCAAATGATAGAACCATGTAGATGGGATTTAAACTGAATATAAAACAGACACCTGTAACATTACAACATTAATGAATTAGAAGCACAAACCTGACCAGAAGGCTGAGCCCGAGAAAGCATGAAGAATTCACAGCTTATGTTATTATTAATGTTGTGAATATGTATAACTTAGAGACCAATTTCGTTTGTTATAACTAACGTCAACGATAACATATTATTGCGATTGATAATTTAATGTAGTTAGTCAACATATTAAGACTGCAGACAGTATTGAATGCTTTAGGTGAAAAAATATTTGTTGATTTCTAGTGTTTATTTGGGACTACCCTTAACTCTCAAACAATTCAACCTAATAATTATGTAGTACCATAGTAGTCAATGACATTTAATTTTGATTTTAGAACTAATAGGTTATGAAAAAAATATAATTTACAAAGGAATGAACAATGATTTTTACTACTCCATTAAAAATTGTTGCATACAGATATATGTAATTTACGTCTTATTGACATAGCATATTATGTCAGCATATTATGAAGAATTGATGCAAATATTTATTAGCCTGTTCAAATAATTAGAGCAGAAAGATCAAATTACAAATCCCTACAACCACAATGTATCAGTAACCATAACATGTAAATACTTACATTTCTAGAAGTGGAAATGTAGTCTAATATTGAGTTGATGGATTTCTCTGAGTGGTTTCTTGTGACAGCACTTTTTATGTATGTTAGTAACTGTTTGTAACGTGACATCATCTCTTCGAAGTTACCCTAGAGGTATAAAACATTTCAATATACAGAGTTATTTATAGCATAATGCACTATAATCTTAAGTAATTTTTTGCTAAAACTTAAAAATAAAAATTATTATTCATACAGTAGTAGCCAGATATTTAGCACTCGAAAAATGACACTACGAAATGCCAAGTAAATTTATCACTTTGTTTATATTTCAGTTAGTATGGATATCCTGTTAAGTGTTGTAAATAAAAAAAAAACTGCTTTTCTACATCTACTGCAATAAACAAACATATTTCTAATTGATATGACTTGGATAACCGATGTCTACATAAACAAAATATTGCATTATAACATTTATTTAATGCATAACAAAAATTAATAATAAGTGTTTCATGTATAAGTATTATTTATAAACCAACTGATGCTAACAAAGCATAGCTTACTAGTAATAGTATTAAAATACTACAGAGTATTATATTTATATTCATAACATGTATATTATGTTAGCAAATAAATGTATTTCATACTAAAATCCTAAGTGCAAACACAAAAAATATTCATATTTTTAAATAGTTGAAAAACACCACCAGTACCAAACGAAATATATGTAGAAATAGCAAGAAGGAACTGATAATTTCTTATTACTGCTTTCTGCTAGCTTAAATTAATGAGGAAAAAAAAATATTAAACTCTTATATTATACCAGTTTGAAATTGATTTTGATCATTTGCTTGAGCGCTTTGAAGCCCCACTCGCCTTTCTCGCCCCCTTCCAGCTCCAGTACTTTCTGGAAACTGAGGAGAGCATCCTTAGGTTCGTCTTCTTTCAGAGCCTTGCTATTGTAGTACTGGTTCTCTAGATCTACATCTGGCTCCGAATTGCTGTCTTCCGAGTATTCCTTAAAAAATAACATAATTCAAATAATATGATGTACAAACCATTGAAATTTTATATACAGCCTTCTATATAACATGGGAACTAAGACCTATTAAAATTAATCTTTTCATCGTAAATACAGCGAAAGTACGAAAAATCAATGATATTAAATAAGAACCTGGAATAAACCTAACCTTACATGGACCCTCGTCTTAATTTATAAGTAATTATTTTGAGCACTGACAACGTTTTAGATATATAAAGTAAATAATATTTTTCGTAAATAAAAGTTGATACAATCAAATTTTTTTTGTGCAAATAATTTATACGCACATAATATAAATTAGGAATGAAAACAATGCACTAACAGC
>DWPT01005495.1:0-12188 GCA_018251895.1 Agathymus mariae mariae
ATACTAACATTACATCAGCACCTGTAAGGCTCAATATTTAACTTTAGACATTTATCGCGTTATTATATTTTATGATATTAACAGTATCTTTGTGTTACAATAAGAACACGGCCAAGAGCTTAATTTTTTATTGTATTTTCGTCACACGGAAACAGTCCTACAACAAATTCTTGTTCTTCTTTATCTTCTTGTTCTTCTTATTCTTCTGATTCTTCTCGTTCTTCCAATTCTTCTTGGTCTTTTATGCTAGTAGGTAATAATAATAGGTATAAATGCGTCGCAATATTAAAACATTTGAACCACATTTAGTTTACGTCCCAGAAGGAGCAATACAACACGTCAAAAATATATTCCTAGATATAATAGAGTTTCATTAATAACAGACCAAACAAGAACAGCGACAATAAGGTAATTGTCACATCATCAAATATAGAGCGAATTATATCTTAATAATTCAAATTCTTTGCCTATCCTTTTTGAACCCAATTGTAAAAGTGAGCCAGGTGGCCGAATTTACGCTACGGCATCTGACTTATGTTCTTCTGTGCAAATCCATTACGTTACCCTGAGTGCGCCATTACCGTACTTATAATTCATCTCAGCTGTCCTCATTGTAATAAATTTTCATATATCCGTAAGTATTCACGGTCTTTATTGCATCCACAATATAACGCTCCAAGATCAGTCACGAATAGGTCGTTTCTCTTAAATATTGCATTACAACACATCAATGGTTTAAAGCAACTTGCATTTGAAGGTAAACTCCCGTTTAGACTATATAAAAATTCCATCGAGAATTAATCGATTCCTCGTTCTATGGAATTCGAATATTTCCCGTCTATGAAATCTGAAACTTAGTAAGTTACGTTACCAAATAAATGCAGCAAACGAGAATTTAAAGTAATGCAATTACCACAGCAACAAGTTTACGACTGGTGTAAAAAATGCTACTATTTTTTTTTATAATATCCTTTTACCGCGTGCAATAAGATTCGACTGTGAGCAATGACGGCGATCGCTTTATTTATGTACAGTTTTAACGAACCCTGCCATTACGAGTATACTATAGTTGATGAAAAATTGCCCTTTCGCGACATCATCCATCTGACTGAAACTTCATTGTATTTTGCCTGAAATATAACGATGTTATTTGGGGTCGTAATTTTTTGCTGGAATATTACTGTGATATCTCAGTGTTTTGTCATCCAGAACCCTGCATAAAGGATTTGGGTCGTGTTCTACACGTTCAAGTAGCAACGTGGGTATATAATGTTTCAAAGTTACATTAAACGGGTCTCTAGGGTCGCTGTACATCGGAATCTTGGTCATTGTACCCAGTAGGGAAGTACAGCTCCACGAGCACGCAACCCGCTATCGGTACGGCAATGACGACTTGTTCCTCCTGCTCGTTGAAAGAAAGAAACATGAAGACTTCACGGACCCTTCTCTTAAAAGGTATAGTTAAATTTATTAATGTATTTCTGTTGCAGAGTAAGAGAACCACATGAATTGCAGATTCTGCGAGTCATTCGTGCCGAGCAACGCGTTGATGTGCGTGTGGTATTACAGAGGTACTAACGCGGCGGTGACCACTTACTAACAGATAAGTAAATAAATGTTTACACACTCACACCCCCGCACTAGGATTCCCTGGATTGCGGTTGGGCATGGATATACACAAATATGACATTATAAACACCCATGACCCGAGAACAAACATTTATCTATCACATAAATGTCTGCCCCGGCCGGGAAGCGAACCTGGGACCCCTCGCTCGGCAGGCAGGGTCACTACCAACTGGGTTATAGGGTTGTCAAATCACAGATAACTCGTATACTCGGTTATTGCCACAAAAAATATACATTTAATGACAAAAATCATTTTAAGACAATTTACTCAGGTTTTTATAAGTATGGTGTAACGTATTTCACAGTATAAAACTACAAAGTAAACGTTTTCAGTTAAATAAAAAGATTCAAATGCCTCTTTCAATCAAATGAATACTCAACTAGTACTTCAGTTTCATTTAAACTTGTCCAATGAATCAGAAAATGTCTATTGCAATAACCATTTTTCGATGCAAAATGAACTTTCTCAATCGTTTTCAGTTCAGTGGGCAGCGTCCATTCGAGTTCAACAGCTGCACAATGACCACTCAATACTACGGCATACTAACGTATCATATGTGTAAACTTAAAAAATATATATATTGCAAGACAAATATGTGAGTGTGTCAAAATAAAATTGCCCGTAATGAACTGTAATATACATACTAAATATAAAATTGAAAATCTATTAAAATTAGATAAAAATTATGTATATATAACCTTCGTATCATCATGCCTACGCATAACATTAGAAATTGTATTTTTTTCTGAATAGTTTGACAGATCAAAGACATATTTTCATCATATACGTATTTGTATAGTCAAGGTATGTTACATCTCAATATATCGCGCCGACAATTGATCAACAAATACTCTTTTTATCAAGTATACTCTGTATATTTATATACTCTGTACTGTGCGAAAAAATATCTGCTGAATTACGAAGTGTGTATACATATACACAGCTATATATATTAGTTATTACCAAGTAATCATCAAGCGCGACTAAAATGCTTTTAGTTAAATAGTTTTGTGCACTTTCTTAGTTATTATTATTTTTTAATGTCAGTTAAAGTGTTTAATTTCTAGTAGCTATACCTAAGATATTCGAAGAATAGGATTGTTTTAAAATACACATATACAATATGTCTTGATTATTTAAAAATTAGAAGTTAAAATGGTTTATTTTTATATTTAATTATTTTTTGTTACATAATATTGTCAGTCTATTTTGTAATTTTGTTGCCGAGTTACCTTTACACAGTGACTTAAAATAATTTCAAGTTAATTTACGATGCCATAAACACTTGTAATAAAGTACGAATTTTATTTAATTATTTGTGCTTATTTATAAAATTCAACAAAACTAAAAATGGGTTCCTCTTTGTGTTAAAATGTCCTTAATGTATTTGAATCATGTATAATGTACTTAAATAATTAGCACAATAAAGACTAATACAAATATATACTTAAAATTTCAATTAAATCCTATAATTTGTTTTTTAAAATCCAAAGTGCTGTATTAGGTACTTTACTAAACCATACTTACTACTTCGGCTTTGATAGGATTTATCGTAATAATAGATTGTAACCTCAGGTGCGTTGACATAGGCTTTCTCGAGGAATATTGTAAAATCATGTCAATTTTTCCCTATGACAAATTATCAGGTACATTTTCTTCGAAATATTCTAGCAGCTGGGCTTCACTCAGGGTGGGTCATATTATGTCATATGAATAAAAACATTACGCACCTAAAGTAGACAATGGTATCGAAACACTGTGCCAGGATTATATATTTTTATAGACGTTATTAATCAATGTCTGAAGTGCACTGGCTTGTCTGATGTAAAACGGACAGTAGTTACACTACCGCGAAGGCGTAGTAATTTTACTTTAAGTAATACGTGTTAGAGTGAGTTTAGAAAACCCACGAACGTTCGACATTATTTATTCCAATTATTGTAACCGCCGAAGACGATAGTTTTGAGTACTCTGTGGTAGACGTCAACTGTCAGTTATGGCAGCCATTAAAGTCAGTTGTGCGTTCGATCGACCGGTCGCGTCCGATGTCGGTTTAGAGGTTGTATGGCCAAATCCAACCTCGGGAAGGCCCCTAGGTTTTCGGGAGTACCACATGAGCATTCACCAACCCCCACCCGCGCTTCTCCGGAGGGTACCCTATTCCCTTTGTCTGGGCGCAAAAAAAAACATCGACCCCAACTTGTTCTCGAGACAGCGCCGGCGCCGCACGTGCGCACTAATTTGAAAATAAAACAACTTCTAACAACTAGTATACGGAATTTAATCTTCCTGAATCTCGGCCATAGATGTTAATAACATTTTTAAAATATATATTCATAATGTAGGCAGTTTTGTTTCTTGTCTCGGACGTATATTTGCATATCTGTTCGATGTTTATAAGTTGCAATGGCTATTGAGCAATAGGTGGATCCCATAGCTATTTGCTTCTACCATATAAATACAATGTCAATATAAAAAACATCCTGCTTCCCCAATTTCTTTTTAACCAGTGAAGGGTTGGTATTAGATTTGGTAGACGTCCATGGGTACGAGTGATTTATAACAAGATATCCTGTAGCAGATTTATCGTCATTGTCATGTCGTTTATTAACTATTTTTCGTGTCTGTTTATCGAGGCTAAATTTTACATAACACCGAGCCTGGAACAAGTTTATAAATTGATAATATCAGGTTGCAATAGGGCAGTGTATAAATATTTTCAAGTCCATACGAATAAGTTTAAGGGGTATACAAGGAAAAAGAAATGGGAAATATTACGTTCGATAAGAACACATATGACAATATGACTCGATCTCGTCAGTGACAATGAGACTTTATAAATATAAACATAAAAAGAATCAATTATATGAAGAAATGCGTAACAATGAACCAAGCCTATAAATACATGTACATTTCTCAAAAATCCCATTAAGTTGTTTTTCCAAATGGTTTATCAATATAAAATAACCTATCCAGCATTGAAAAGCCGGGACAACAACGTACTTTATAAATTAAGTATGTCGATCAGCAGTCGATTTCTAAAAGCTGATGAATGAGGTGTAATTAAAAATATGTCTGTTGAAATAACCTTCCAACTCCCGATGATAAGCGTCGTGGGTAAATCAAAAGCTCGCCATCTGTGGCTTATTGCGTAAACAAGGAAATTGTAACGGGAAATAATAATACACGGAAAATGAGAAATATTCCATTCACTGAGATCGCACCGAATTATACTTCTGTGTTCGGGTCTCATTCGGGTCTCATTTGAAAGTATCATTGTGATAAAGTATATTTATAAGTAAGATAAGATATTATAGAAAATAAAAGTTTTTTTTGTATGTATTTAAATTTAAAATTGTATTATTTATTTTTGAAGTTAACGTCCTGAGCTAAAACAATCGGCCCATCAGTACACGATAGATGAAGTGAATAAAAATATAAATGGAAGCTAAATTGTATTTATTGCTATAAAATAAATAAAATTAACTACATACCAACGAGACGTCGACAATATAACTGAGAACACAATAATAAACTCATTATTTTTTATTTTACTACAACACGGATTATTTGCATTAGTATACAACGCCGATTCTAGTTAGAAGAATAGCGGTCATGAAATAACCACATAAAATTAAAATAAATATAAAGTTTAACATAAAACCAAATTTAATATTATATGTTTATGAATTCTCTCTAATAATATGAATTTATTAAGATATAAGGCGAGTTTCATGAGTTGCGAAAACACATACTTAGCATCAGGTATGTATCCGTAAACATCTAAAAATTCAATGCATCTGATACCCAACAATATTTGTAATTTTATCAGAAATATCCAACAAAATTCAATAAAATACCTATCGAGACAACTCGCGTATCATGTACGAAATATTTCGGAATATCTCTCACCTATTTACAACGTATCTGACGGGAATTTTCCGGGAATTACGCACGAAAATCCGAAGTGCACGTTTACGAAACGAAAACATCTCGAGGAAATGTCGATGTCATTCCCGTGGCACGGGTAAATTCGGCACGGGATTGATTTTAAAGCCACCCTTATAACAGGAAGTAATACGACGTTCTCATAAATACGTTGAAATATATTTCTTCTATATTACTTCATTCCACAGAAGATTTATTATAATTTGTAAACTGTTATACTACTGCAGGTCACTAATCGTTGTTAAGAAAGCCTACTGGGTATTTTATCACGGTGTTTCAGGACCGTGCAAGTAGACCGACTCAATTGTTGGAAATTTTAACACATTTTTAATGCCTCTGACATAGTTAATAACTGCAATATAATAATTTCAATAAGCATAATAGTTTATTGGTTTGACCATTTGACCAGCGCTAGGAGTCCAGGTTAAAATCCCACACGTACTTTCAATAAAAAAAAAGATGTGTGTCAGAAACGAATTATCAATTGCTTTAGTGAAGGAAAATATCGGTAGGAAACCTGTTGAGAGTTCATAATTTTATTTTCGAAAGTGTGTAAAGTTCGTCAAATAAGATTTGATCGGCGTGCTATATTCTGGCTTTAGTGGTTTTTATTGGGAGATTATCCGTGTCCAGTTATGGGACAATTATAGGTTGTGATGACGTTTTAAAGGTAGTAGCACAAAGGGTATGATTATTTATGTATTTAGAAAAAGGCTTAGATCTTTCTACACACACAATACCAAATAAATTCAAAACCATCAAAAATCAATACCATTAAAGTCAAATTGAAATTGAATATTTTTTCACGTTCAATTATTTTTATCGTTAGACGAGATTTGGATGCATACTCGTACATAGCCTTCATAAAAAATATGTTAAACGGATTTCCTTGATTCAAATTTAAAATAACCTGAGAAATAACTTGAACTATGACATACATTACCGCCATATCAGTTTTTTTATAGTACTTCAACTTTTAACAACTTATACGACTACCGTCGAGTTAAATAATTCATGGGTGGTACAGATCGCTTTTCCCTGTAGCTCAGGGCCAGAATAGGGCTACGGTATCTCTTGCCTGTCGTAAGAGGCGCCTAAAGGGGGGCTACCGGTGTTGTGGGCGGCTACGGTGGGAGCTCGAACCGTCCAAGCAGCGACCCCGGGGAGGTCGCCGTTATGCGTGCCCGCGTACCGCCATAAACACTAGAAGGTGAGGAATATCGGGGGGGGGGGGTCTAGTTGAATGCGGTAAAGTCCCACATAACCTGGGGGTCACTGCCACGGCACCGGGTACCTTGTGAAGGTTTCCCCCCTCTCGAAAACAAAAATAAACAAAGTGTGACCTCCACCTGTTACTCATCAGGGTGTACCACGAGCGGTAGTAGTTGCCTTCTGAAAGGAGAATAATTTATACTTCCCTCTAGTTCTAAACATAATAATCTCATGACATCATATGTATTAACTTATCTTTGGAACACTCAATATTATAAATAAGTAATAAAAAGTCATCAGAATCTACGTAACTAACCTAGTTTATCTTATTACATTGTATGGGATGGGAAATAAAAAGAAAAATAATATCATTATTATTATACTCCGAGGCGAAGGAAGAAACAGCCGTATAAATCACGGATGTCGGTTTTGTTATTGTGATGCACGGAAACGCGAGCATATTTTGATTTAGTCGTGTCACCATTTCAAAGCCTGCAGATATTACTGCGTATTTGAACTCGCGAGTTTGTGCGAGAATATTGCAACTATATTTATCTTTTTCATTCAATTTTATGCCAGTTATTTCGTCCCGTTGATCGATTAGCATATCTATCTACATAGCTTGCGTAGGTAGTTTTTAAACCCACGTCTTTATACAAGTACCTTATTTGTTAGATATTTGAACGCAGCCCTCTGTGGTAGTGTGGTCGATTAATATGTTATATTGTATTGTCAATGTTACTACTGGCATATTTTTAATGTGACATTATGACGTTGTGAAAAATATAATCGATTTAATTTACGACCAGAAGACATAAGGTACAGAAGATTTTTATTTGTCATATGCCAATATTTTCCAATAATATTTTTTTACGTTATTCAATAAATAACTTTTTCTTGTACATGATAGTGGATTTTTTCGGATTTTGCATGTAGCATTGTCTATTTCCATACATTTTATGATATTATGAGCAAAGATGGAGATCGGCAATTTACCGTCAGAACTCATCAAGATCTTCAAATATTGGTCTAGAAACCATCAATCCCATTGTCAACAATGTTCGGTGGGCAGGAGTCTAATTTCGTCCGTATGGGATGGAGTACGGGGTGAGGCAAGGGGATAAAGCTCACCGACGCTTTTTAACTTGTATATGAACATTGTTATACCGATGCCTGTCATCTGCCTTTGAGTGCGTCGATTTGTGGCTTCAGAAAGCTAACTGAATTACCACCCATTTCGCTCAACGCTAAGCAACTGGAAAGGGAGTTCCAGGTCGAATACCTTGGGCATGTGTTGACTCACGACCTCAAGGATAATGCTGACGATGCTGGCTTTTTGCACAAGTTTTTACACGTGAAAGCTGTAGGCCTGTTTTCTCACAAAATTTTACAAGTTCTTCAAGTTCAATACAACAATGCACTCAGGGCGCTGTTGGGGTTGTCTCGTTTCTGTAGTGCATCGGATATGTTTACGATTCAGACTGGAGGTCAGAACCTACAGTATCCTCCAGATGATTGATCGTAGATTAGCCTGCAGATATGTAAGCCACTGTTGTGCTACTTCTAATTGAATGGAGAAGCAGTGATCAACATAACTAACATGAATGAGTCCAGTCGCTCGAAACAAAAGTTTATTATTATTACATATGACCAGATTTAACCCCGTGACCAACATATCCATACTGACTCATTATTTCAAAGTTATTTTTACATTATTAAATTCAAGGTGCAAGCAAGATCCGAACCAAAGTCCGTTGGAACAACTACATTTACCTTTAGCTATTTACAAACTTATAAAGACCTAAATAAGTTTCTGATAAAATCTAGGAAGGTATGGGCCTAAAGCTCAACAGACGTACGCTGTACGAACTCGGACCAGATGATACCGAATTTTATGACCCCATTTCCGACTCCTTCGGAGGAAAGTAGAGGGCATATAATGGAATAGATATAAATTGGATTTTCCTGTTGACTTAAGTTTTTAGAAAAAAAAAAATCGTTTGAGTTCAAACTTGTCTATGTTTAATATCTCACGGCTAGCCAGGTACGTGAAAAGTCCAATTACCATACGCGAGTACCCATACTATTAAATTGAGTGAAGTTGACAAATAATCTATATGGGGAGGTCACATTACAATCCATACCTGTTATAATGCTGGGCTCAGATCTTGTCTCAGAATACGACAGTAATATAAAGACTTGACAACTATTCGAATACATTATGGAAAAATCTCAGGTATGTGAACTCATGATCTCTACCATCACTTACCATCTACCATCTCTGTCATCATCAAAGAAGTAACTACTTTCAAATATGATTTAATAATAGAGGTGACGTGAATGATTCGATAATATGTTTCCGAAAGTTAACTTATCCATATGAATATCACATACACGACCAAACTATATATTCCTAACGGTATGAGCTGGTCGTCACTCAATGAGCAAATAGTGTGCCGATACTAAAAGCAATAAACTCTCTTGAGTCTTCCATATTGCAACCGAAACATACAAAAGACACAGCAAGATTGTTGTTTGAAAAAAAAAACCTTATAATTCCGAACCGAATTTATGTCTCAAATTTGTCAAAATTACATACACCCTAGCCATGTAAGGAAACACGTGAACGTTATGTTTTATTTGTCGAAAACCGGCAAATCATACAAACGTCATATATCAAATAAACTACCTTGTTTTGTTATATTCATGACACAAGGCATTCTTAATGCCAACTATTAGGATAGGAAAACGAAGGTTTTTATACTTGTCTTATTTATGGTAATAATAAAATAAACGGACCGTATACGTACGTAAGTGGTCAGCAACGATCATCACGTCAATGATGCGTTTCCTGGCAAAATCATCAGTGAGTCACTTCTTAACCGAAACTAAAAAATACATTTCTATACTTTGAATAATATTTTACGATTTGATGTTAGATGGAGAGTACCAGGAAACTAGGCTTTTAAAGAAATTTTCATGTACCATCCTCTTGATGAAGTCGAGTAGCCTTTGATCATCTGTCTTCGTCTTCCATTATATGACGAAGTTAGCTTATAGCAGGACGCACTTCTGACACCCCTAAATCTTTAACAAATTTTTTAAATTTTAAAAGACAATCTTTAAATTTTTTGTCACTACCAACCGTACAAAATAAAATGTTAGAATTCATGAGCAAGTTCGAATGACTTAAATGAGATTTGGTTACAAAATGGTAGTGTATATTAAAATGTTATATTATGTTAGATGTATTAGAATTTCACTGAATTAATGTACCAATAATTTGTTTATATATGTATATATTATGAGAATGTTGCTTAACCCTGCTTTAATTACGCATATTTATTAGTAAACACGTACTTATTTAGCATAAGCTTTCGGGGTCTGTGGGGGCTCAGTAAATTATAATTCACATGTTATCCAACATAAGCAATGTGTCACATATCCATGTCCGGGTTAACATCAAAACGTCGTAGGCAGCCCTACCCATATCACGGCCTGTCGATAGCAATATTTTATTGTAGGTACGCAATGTTAAAATACGAATATCGACCAGTAAACTACGAAGGGTTGTCAATGTATGCATTGATTTTAAAATAGGTGTTAAATGTATGCATATATTATGAATGCGTATGAATATATTAGAATCTTTTAATTACTAATATGTATTTTCACCAAGTACATGAAGTCGAAGATTTGTTTTTTAATTTTGAACACGTTCTATGAACTTATGAATGTACAATAATTTAAAAACTTTCATGACGTCGACCGTGTCATGTGGCGCCGCCTTATCCACGAGGGTCAATCAAAGCACGATGATGCCTGGTTTACATGGTTAAAAGAAAAAGGCATGAGGGGCCAGCAGCAGTCCCCCAATCCCCGGCCATCTAGGGAACCATTAATTTGTCGCGACTACGGCCGAGGGATCCTTGGTAGATGCTGACTAAAATATCTACCTCAGATGTAAAAGGCCTATATCTCTGTAGCCCAGTTGCTGCTCGTAACAATTCTACTGAGCGGGCATTTCTGGGTAAGAGTACCTAGTTCAGATATTTATAAGGCAGATATATATTTAATTTTGAATTGTTGTTGTTTGTGATGTCTCATTTGTCAATGTTTATAAGTATCAATGCATTAAAAGTGTGCCAGCTTAGTTTGCTAGCTATGAGCTTTGAAAGTAATAATAAAACATAATTATTATGAAGGAGCCAAATGTGTATGTTTTCTTAATATGTTAATAACCGACAAACGAGCAGAGGAGCCACTTGATGGTAATAGTCACCATCGGCCATGGACATCGGCACTACTATAGGTACCACTGTTGCGTTGTCGAAAAGGGAATGAGAAGAAAGAAAGAAAGCACCTACTGGTTCTCAAGCCAGATGTATGAGTTTTTTAACCTCTTTATAAAATACCTAATTAGAGTATTGATATCTTTTTTTTTAAATTGATTGAAAAATAGTTATAGGCATCCTCAGACACATGCCTTTAAGTGACCACTTTCACGCTTGAAATTACGTTCAATGGTCTTATAAATAACAATTAAAAATTTACAGAAAAAGCATTTATTTATTTTGAAGTATTATTGCTAAACACATGAGCCATTACCTACGAGTGTAAACTGATCTGTCGGATAGAATCCGGTGTCGGACAAATTTGTTGGCTGATTTTTCACCAGTACACTCGTAGTTAATCGACGCCAATGTGGGTTGTGTGTAAGAGCCTTTATACCGCGTACAATGCAATGAAGGAATATTTTATGTCTCACATGCAAAATTTCAGAAATTTCCACCTTCTCTGTTGTTTCGGACGTATATTATACAAGTAAAAGCGTGGTATTCCACTCGGAAAATGGGAATATTCTTGTAGGAAATGCAGGAAATTCGTATATAATTAAATTCTTTCTGGATCTTGGCTTGTTGATACGGGATTCATTTAAAATACTTATCTAAGGTATTCATTATTTACTTTTGCCAAGTGTTGTATACTGGTATAGACTAATTGCAATATTGGTCACCCGCTTTGAGGATCTTGAGTACGAAACCTGTATGCGGTCCTGACTTTAAAGTTAAGTGGTTATATAATATGGTTACTTCGGTCGGTACATAAAACATTTGTAGCTGAGCTCAATATTTTCAAAGGTTAAAGGGAAAAATAAAAATTACTAAATTATAGTTCCCGATGACTAGTCCCAGAGCCAGGCCCCTCACATGGCCTTGGGACTCCACAATTCACAATAGGTGACGAAGGACGATTGTCTATTTCAATGAAATGGTAAACTTTGTAGTCAATAACAATTTAATGCTACAGAATAGTTTCCAAGTTTAGAACTATGTAGCAATAATTCTACCATGTGGCTCTTTCGAACGACGAGTGTAGAATGGGCTCCGCACAGGCG